>CAUYQG010085680.1:0-19939 GCA_963574415.1 Tarsius wallacei
CCAGCTAATTTTTGATTTATTGTAGAGATGAGGTCTCGCCAAGTTGCCCAGGCGGGTCTCGAACCCGCGGGCTCAGGCAATCCACTCACCTCAGCCTCCCAAAGCGCGGGATTACAGGCTGAGCCACCGAGCCCGACTGACATTAGTCAATCTTGACACCAGCTCAATGAAGCATTGTTCTCCATACTGAAGGCATACAGAGGTTCCAGAACTTATACACGGTCAGGCAGTTTCAAAATAGGTGATGCCGGGACTCACTTCCAGGCATCTGGTTCCAAAGCCTCTCTGAGAGGTTCTATGAGTCCAGGTGACCAGGGAGGGCTTCAAGGAAGCTCTATTCGCTGCCAGGATGCTACCAACTTTCTGAGACTCGAGGCTGTGATCTCCTAGACAACTGTCCTGATGCTTCCATGGTAAATGTGGAAAAATTCAAGCTCATGAATTTTGCTAATGTGCTCTCCTTTGAAAATAGCAGGGACTAGGAGAACAGACACTGATCTCATATTTTGGTGCTACTAGCTGCCAGGCGTGTGACCTTCAGGCCACTTCACGTGGTCCCACACTGCTGATCTGTGAATGGAGCCTTGGGTTGGGCCACCTCCAGGTCCCCTTTTAGCTCAATATTTGTCCCAGGTCCCAAATGATTTTGACAGCCTCCATGTTTAATGCTGTTTGTGGATTCATTGAATCAATGATTGTTTCATTCATTCCACTCATTCAACAAATAGCTTCTCTGTGTCTACAATTTGCACTCAATTCTCCGAGAAGTGAATGTCTAAAGCACCACTTAATAACTTAAAAGCTGATTTTACCAATTTCATTTCACAGTGATGCTTCCCAAAGGATTAACATTAATGTGCCCCCTCTGCGCCAGCACACTTGCCCACAAATGCTCCTCCCATTGTTTGAAAGGAAACGTACAAGTGGACTACCCCGCCCCATCCCCAGTACTTTCTAATTCAAATCAGCTGACACTCACTGACTTTCTGCCCTGGGGCACATCCTCCACCTTCAGTCCTACTTTGATCCCAGAGCCCAGGCCGCTTTCATTTCACAGTTGAAGTAACAAAGCTTAAAACAGATGACAACTCTTTCTAGAGAGCTGGGTCCTTTGCCCCCCAACTACACTGTGTGCTGAGACACGGAGGAGGGTGCATCACATGGGCTGGCCAACCTTGGGAGCTTTGAAGTCCTGGTGAACCAGAAGGCTCTTCTCTAGTCCAATATCCCAGGAGCAGATTGTCTTCAAAGCACAGAAGACTGACAATATTTACCATGCAAGGCCTGAGGGCTGGTGTGGGGAAGGGCCTCGAACTCTTGCCAGCAGCCCCTC
The DNA here is from genome assembly GCA_963574415.1 of Tarsius wallacei. Classification (NCBI taxonomy): domain Eukaryota; kingdom Metazoa; phylum Chordata; class Mammalia; order Primates; family Tarsiidae; genus Tarsius; species Tarsius wallacei. Next base: position 1,334 of record CAUYQG010085680.1, read on the forward strand.
GGGGAGTTTTCCCGGAGTTGGGGCAGTACTGTGAAGCCCCAATCCTGTCATCCTGGAGGTGGGGAACTAAAGGGAAGTTCTTTATCCGGGGTCAGAGCACGTACATGGGCAGGAGGGAAGGTGGGAGGGGGTCAGCGAAGGAAAACCAAAATAAAACCCAGCAAAACAGAATCCAGTGCTGCATCCCGCAGTCCTTGGATGAGCCCCTGTCACCTAAGAAGCCTGCTGCAGCCTGGCCCTGCTCATTAGCCCTGAGGATTACTCTCCTCAGACAAGGCCCCACTGCCCTTTCCTTCCAGGCCGTCCTCCCTCCGCTCCACCCACTTCCTCAGCAATTCTCTTTTCCCGAATTGCCAAACCCAGCAGCCCGAGCTTCTCTGGGGAACTGGGAGCTGGGGACACGTTCCTGGGGGTCCCTGGATGAATGGCTTTGAGTCTTTCCCAGCGGTAGAGGAGGCAGCCAAGCCCAGATGTGAAGTCCCTCCCTCTCTGAGCGCAGCCGTGCCCTGGTGGCTTCTTTCCCAGAGTCAGGTCTTCTAAGGAGTGCTTAGCAAGTGTGTCAGCTTCCAGACCAAGGCCTGCTGTTCTTGGCTCTGGGAGATGTTTTTCAGCTCAGAATGCTTGGTGTAGACATCTCTGCAGGGGTGGGGGTGGAGGGGTGAGGGCAGACCTCTCCACTCATCAGAATTCAGAGTGTGACTCCTCCACTCTGTCCTTTCAGTGACTTTACATGTTCTCAGGACAGCTTTCAGAAAGCCTCCTGCCTGCTACTTGCACTCGGGGGTGGGGGCCGGGGAGTCACGCAGGGACTATATGTGGAATTTGTTGAGATCAGGCAGAAGGAAGCAAAGACACCCTCTTCTGATTCGTGACATGTGAGAACATTCTCTTGACAGAAGCAGCTCCCGGTAATAGTAACAGCTCCTGGGGCCTTCGACAGGCCGCAGCCCGTCACCTTCAGCACTCTGCCAAGCTCAGCAGCGGTGCCTTGGCAGGAGGGGGCGGAGGACTGGGAGGCAGAGTCGCCTGGGGATGGGGGCTAAAGGCAGACACTGGGAGAGGCAGAGTTAGAGAGAGCAGATACAGAGGCACCAGAGAGACAGAGAGAAACCGAGGCAAGGACAGACTTGGACAGTGAAGTATACAGGGACCTAGGAAGCCAGAGAGGGGGAGGTGGGAATAGTGCTGAAGATGGAGATGGGTGGAGATGGTCATCCAGAGATCTCCCCTGCCTTGCTACCGCTCCCATCCCCCCGAAGGCCTCCCTGAATCCTACCAACACACTTCTTGCCCAGAATCCAGCAGCTGGCTCAGCTGGGATGGGGTGAGGGGGCAAGGAAGTGACTCATGACAGACCACCAGTGACAAGAATTTCTGGATCTCTGGAGCCTACAGAGGGGTCCGGGACCCAGGATTCCTTGTAGCTGTAGGAAACTGCTTTATTCCTGATGTCAAGATTTGGAAGATCAGGGTGATGCTGTTTCTTTCAAAAATATATGTTTAAAAATAAAGTGTTGCCTTCTCTCATTTAAAAATAACCATTTTCCACCCCTGCTACCTCATTACAAAAGAAAACAATGCAAGCTTATCATGGAGAACTGGAAAAAATATGAACAGATACAACAAAAAATATAGCGTGAATTGTAAATACATCACCTAATGATAACCACTGCTAGCAACGTGATGGTTTTTCTTTCAGTCTTTTGTCAATGCATAGAGCCATATAATTAGCTATATAATAATGTGCCACAAGTCTTTTATTAAATATTATTTAACATTACCACTTGTATTAGTGTATATATTCTAATATATGGACAAGATGTTCTTTATTGAGGTAATCTATGGTTGAACATTTAGGTTGCATCTAACTTTGCTACTATGAACAACACTTTAATAAATATCTTTCTTGCCTACATCTTTGCCTGTGTTTAAGAATATTTCTGGAGGATATAGTTAAAGAAGGAGACCAAAGCTACACACATTTTTAAGGCACTCATATATCATATATATATATATATATACATATGACTGTGTATGTGCGTGTATACCTCTTCAATCCCCCCACTCCAGAAGACTATGCAATTAAACTTCTAGTGCAATTAGACCCAGATGCTGATAACAGAGCATATGATACTTATTGACAGACTTCGGCAGCTTGTAAGGTGCACAGGTGGAAAGAAAGTATAATTATTTGTTTTTCAGAGGAAGAAACTAAGGCTCAGAGGTGTTATGTGACTTGCCCAATGTAACAAAGTGGTCCTCTACCGGTTTCCCCATCCTAGTCACACCATCAGCCCCCAGCGTCAGACCTTCATGGGCTCCAGTTTGGATTACCCTACAAACACCCTGTCCACTGTGGCAGCCACCAGCCACACATGGCTATTTACATTGACATTTAAGTTTATCAAAGTAAAATACAATAAAAATTTAGCTCCTCCGTCTTTTAAACCAATTTCAAGTACTTAAGAACTATAGGCGGCTACAATACTGGCGAGCACAGATAAGGAACATTTCCATCACAGAAAGTTCTATTGGACAGCACTGCTCAAGGAGGTTGGCATCCTGACTTCGGGCATAGATTCCCCCACCCCCACCCCACCCAGAAGCTGCAACTCATCCTATACACTGAGGATGACTCAGGCCCCCTAAAGACACAAGTCTGATCACATGAGTCACCAGTCCCAAACAATTATTGACCCCTTTTTACCTGTTATCAGCTCCATTAAGAAGAAGCACTAATCTACAACTACCTCTGCCCTTCATTTCCTTTCTGAGCAATTATTAATGCCTTTCTGAGCAATTATTACACACTATCTGTGTCTGGTTGAAGTCCTACAGGCATAGAGATGAACAAATGATACTCAATGAGCTCAAATTTGATGGGTTAAAATAATACACACTCCAAGGCTTCTTGTCCCCCCTTTGTTGTTATTTAGAGCACTCAACTACTGCCAGTAGATTGTCTGTTGCCTTCACTAGAATGCCTGCCTCACAAGGGCAGTAGCTTTCTCTGGTTTTTTGACTCCTGTGTTCACAGGGCCTCAGGAGATACCTGGCACTTGGTAGGTGCAAAACAAAGATCTATGAATGTATAACTATATTCCAGGATATTGAGCTTTCAGTTCTTTCTGATAGGCTAGAAAAATTGGGAACGAAGCAATGTTCCACTACAGGAGTTTGTACCTCAAAGCTATAATGCTTGAAATCTGACCTGTATTCCTTCTTGATACTCAAATGCCAGCATGTATTTGTATTTCTGCAAACCACCACCATTCTCTCCATTACTGGGATAGAAAAAAAGGAATAATACAAGATAAATTTTATGGCAACTGTTTGGTCTAAAGGAGGCTCCCATCTAGGACTGTCTCCTGCTTGAGGAGACAAATCAAGCACTCCATCCTAGCAAGTTAAGTAGGAAGGAAGTTCAAAGAGACTACCAGGCTCTCTAAAACTGGGGTCAAAAGAAATGAACTAAGCAAATCTCTGGAACTCTTCTGTGGTATTGATTTATGGAAAGTTTTTTAAAACCATGATGAACATTCAGTTTGAGTAGTTTGAATCATTTCTTGGGTGCCTGTTCATTTTTGCATTAAAGCGGTAGTGAGACAAGGAACTATTTAAGGAGTAGTACTGACAAAGTAGTGGCAGAACTTCAGGTCTTCAGATGTACCATAGAGACTCCCTCACTTTTGACCTGTTTTCCTTCTTCTTTACCTTTATTCAAAGTCCTCTTCACACAAAGAAAATACTTTTATCTCTTTCTGTTGATATTTTAAAAACCAGTTGGAAAGCCCCTATCTTTTAATAGGAAAATTTAGTTCATTCACTTTTATTGTAACAACATTTTTACACAATTTTATTCCTTACAGTGGCTTTATGTTTACCACATATTTTATTTTGTTTTGTTTCCTCTTTTTTCTTTTCCTTGATTTTTACTATTACCACTTTTCTGTTCCACTAATGATTTCCTTCTATTTTCTCACACTCATAGTTAAACACATAATTCTCCATTATATAAAAACAATATGCTGAATATTTCTCCTACTGCTTCCTCCCTCATTCAATATTGTATGTCCTTTAAAATCCTTTTAATTGCTCACTCTTTCTTTCTGCAGATGAGACCTTTAAAACCCTTTTATTTGTACCTTCTCTCCCCTTGTCCCACCAAGTCCAAGTTTTCCTAAAATAGTTTTATTATAATCAGTTCCAGACTGTTATTAAGTTTTCCTTTAATGTTGTGTCATTTCTATTTCAAGGTCTTCATTTAGTACTTTCATTATACATTCCAAGAAACTATAATTATCCATTTAAATTTTACCATATATAGATTAATGATTCACTGCTGTTTCTCTCTCTCTCTCTCTCTCTCTCTCTCCTTTCCTTATTATTGTCCTTATATGATGCAGTGGCTTCAACATTAAAAAAAAATCTTGGATGAGGTGAAGTTTAATTCCCTCTTTTGTGTGTGGGCTACACTAGCTTCTAATGAGTAGGATGTAGAAATAGTGTGACTTCTGGGAGTAGATCATAAAAAAAGCATTATGGTTTCCTCCTTGCTGTCTCTTTTGGATCACTAGCGATGGTGGAAGCCTGTTTTCATATTGTGAGGACAGTCAGGCAGCCCTACGAACACATCCACATGGTGAGAAGTGAGGCCTCCTCCAATCAACCAGCAAGGAACTGAGGCGTGAGTCATCTTGGAAACAGTTCTCCCAGTCTCAGTCGTCTTCTGATGACTGCAGCTGGCAAATTGTCAGATCCCCCACTGAGGCACCCAGAGGAAACCTCTTTTTCTTCCCATTTTCTCCTCAAACAGAAATGGTGAGGACCTAGCGCACCTGTTCAGGGTCCCTGTCACTTCTCAGAGACCAGCAAGACCAGCAGGTTCTCTCAGGAACATTCAGGCTGGCCCATGAGGCTGGGATCTCCAGGGGTTGAGGTCTCACTGAGATCCTCTAGTGTTCTGCTCTTCTCCTTGGTGCTCTCAGCTTGCGTAGATCATTGAGAAAATGAAGTTCTGTGCTGTCTGTCAGATTTTGGGAATTGGCTCACAATTCGCAGGTCCTGCTGCTAGCACTAGCTCTGGATATGTTGTGACTAGATTCGATGAGGAGGAAAGCCAGAGCACCATCTCTCTATTGACAGAACTCCTTGACCCCTTGTGAGATATGACTCCCCTTCTTCCAGATGCCCATGTTGATGTAGACCATGTAGGCTGGTGGCCTCCCCTACCACACTGGGAATGCCTTAAGGTCAGGGGACCTACTTCATTCCCTATTGTTCTCCCACTGCTTAACCAGTACCTGAAGTTGCATGAATGCTCATCACAGACTTGTGAAACAGAGCTCATCTTTTCCCTCTGGTGGCTTGAGGAAAACACCATTTTTTTTTATAGAGAAGGATACTGCTGTGCCTACTTAGAATCCCCAAGACATACACATTGAGACAGTTGGAAGTTTGGGAATGTTGTTGCACCCAAACAACCCTATTATCTTGCCTGGATTCTTCTTCAATTGAGTTTTTCTTCAAGGACTTATAGAAGGTATAAGGTATGATCCATTTGGCTGGAGAAGAAGGCTCAAGCCTTTGTTTCGACCATATTGGTTGGAACCTACTTCTAGGGATCTATCTGGAGGACGGTCTTAGTAAACCCAAGACAGTTGACTTGGGCTCCTGGCTTCCCCTGGAAAGCCTCCAAGACCTCCCATACCATGAATGGTGAGCACTGTCCTGGCCAGTGCTTCTCCAGGAATGTTCTGGGGAGTATTGTTCCCATGAGCTACTGTGTGAAAAAAGGCCATTGGGGTCAAATATGCTTTAAAAACTTGCTGAGCTATGTCATAGAGTACATGTGACTATTACATAAGCAAACACAAAGCATAAAACCAATAAAGAAGTCTACTTAAATGTATTGAACCCAAATTTCTCAAACATACTTGACCATGGATCTCACCCCCCTTCTCAGCACATAATGGCTATGGCAACCCATGGGGGTATTTTCTGTGGATAATACTTAGGGTGACACAGGATTTTGAAGCCTCAAGGACCATGGGGTCTACATGGAGTCCAGTTTCCCTTTAACTTCGAGGCAATATGCCCTAAAGCAGCAGCTCTCAAAGTGTGGTCCCTATACCAGCGTCACGTGTGAACTTTGTGAAAGTCCGAATTCTCAGGTTCCTCCCAGTCCTAGTGAATCAGAAACTTTAGAGGTGGGGCCTTACAGTCTGCATTTTTACATTCCACCAGGTGATTCTTATTCCCTTTAAATTTAAGAATCACTGGACTAGCGGGTTGAAAAACAAACTCAAGCCACATTGTCTGGGTTTAATTTCCACCTCTGCTACTTAGTACCTTTGTGACCCTGGGTAAGTTTCTTAAACTCCTGTGTGAAATAGTACCCATCTCATGGGATTATGATAAGCATTAAGTGAATTAAAATGTATAAAGCACTTGGAACAGTATCTGCAATGTGTTCATTGCCATTACATGCTCACTATTATTGCCTTCATTGAGTGGTTCTTCTGAATTTCTCAGTAAAAGGAAAAGTAGAGTGTTATTGAGACCTACTGTGTGACAGGAATGGAACTGAGGGTAGGCAGGCAAGAGGCTGCAAGCTGGTATCACAAAGTTCTGACATCTGATCCCTGACATTGTGGAACGCAAGACATTCCTGTGCCAGCACTGGGACATTCCTGTTTTGCACTGGGACATTCCAAGAAACATCTTTTCATTGTGTGTCGTGGTGATTCATTACAAACCACTGGTCTTGCAAAATGAGGAACTCGGAGGAAGTAGGATCACTTCCAGCTGGATTTTCTGCCTCGGCTTCCGGTAGTGTGAAATCCCAGATTGTCGTCAGCAAAGTCTCCATCCACAGACAAGTCCCTTCTCCAGGCCTCTGGAGGGGGGAACTCTCCTTTCAGTTTGTGTTCCAGCAAACCTGGTGACATAGTCACCTTGGCAATTGGGCCAAGGTTGCCCTAAGGCAGAGTTGGGATTCAAACCCAAGGCCTCAGACTCTCTTCCATGTGCTCCTACCGCATCACTTTAGAATGCTGTCTCTGAAGGACCCTTAGAGAGAGAGCACCGAGTCCAACCAGCTTCATTTGCAGAGAGAAGGTTGAAGCGAGAGGGAGCCCACAGCTGGCTTAAGGCTGAAGGGGTGGTGGAGTGGGTGAGCGGCAGCTGAAACCGGGTCTGCTACTCTAAATTCAGTGTCCTTCAAGATGTGGATGAGTCCCAGCCTGACTCCTTCTGGAGTTAGATGGAGCGTGTGGGTGGGCTCTGGAGGACCTTTTTTCCCAAGCATCATGCAGTGAGTGGAGAGGACCGGTTGCCTGAGGTGGGGTGGGTGTGGGTTTAGTGTCTGTGGCTGTGTCCTACTCCAGAGGTCCCTGTCTGGGACATGCTTGGTTGACAATCTGCAGGAAGCTCTGGAAAGCCAAACAAAAGGTAACTAGAATGGGCCACAGGGGGCCTATTAGCTTCCTGGAGCCTCCCGGTGCATTCCCAGGAGGGATCATTGCTGGAGTGTGTGATCAGCGCAGGCACCATCACAGGCAGCTGCTGGCATATTAATATTCCAGATAAATGGCTTTTGGCTCAGGCAAAAGATCCTGCTTGGGAGCAGGTTTCTCTTTGAAGCTCCTAAGAGGGGCAGCTTGCAGGAAAAGGCAAAGGAAAAAGAGAGCTTTGCAAAATGATTCTGCTCAAAACTCTCTGCTCCAATCCATCTCTGTTTATTTTGTTCCTCTGCCTCTCTTGATTCATGGCAGGCTCACAAGGAAGGAGAGAGAGCTCAGCTACACACAGCCTCAGGGAGGAAGCCTGCCCATGATTACCCAGGATACTGAGTCTGCACAGCCCATCAGCTTTGGGGCCTCACCACCTTCTGTTTGAAACCTAGCTTGGCCGCTTCCCGGCTGTGTGACCTTGGGTGGATCACTCAACCTTGCTGAACCTCAGTTTTCTCAACTGTGAAATGGGGAGGATAAAACCTTCCCCACAGGGTGGCTGAGAATTAAATGCAGTCAGGAGCATGCAGTGTTTAGGCCTGCTGGTGGGTGCAGAGGTGGCAGCTCACAGCAAACGGAGACACCAAAGCAACCCGAGCAGGGCGGATGACATTAATTTCCTCCCAATGACGCTGGTCGCTGGCTGCTGAGGTCCTTGCTTGGGTCACATAGAATATGTCCAGATGATTCAAGCCTAGGAAACTCCAGCCTAAAGTCTTTCAAGCCTAGTTTTATAGGTGGGGAAACTAGACCCAAAGAACGACTTTCTTGAGTTCACATAGAAAGTTCAATACGGAAGAGGGACAAAGCTTAGCTTTTTTCCATCTTCCCGAGTATGTAAGATACAGGCTCAGAAGGAACCTTACTGCTCAAGGCCTTTCTCTCTTTCCCTCAAGCTCTGCACTTAGAAAGGGCCATGTTTGTTACGGTGGGTCCATCTCCACTGGGCCAGGCCAGGACAGACCTGCAGAGGAGGCATGTGGTGTAGATGTTCCCAGACCTCAGCGGCATGGAGATTCCTGCAGAGCTGTTCAGAAACGATCTCCAGACCACACCCAGGGTGGCCAGGGCAGCTGAGTACTGGGGTACAGGCACCTGAATGTCCACAGTGCTCCCTAGATAGCTCTGCAGAGGAACAGGCAGGAGACCTCCTGGCACCGGGGGGGGGGGGGGATCCTCATTCCTCACCACAGGTGATGGCATTGCTCCTCATTCTTGGGTGACCCTGAGTAAATTGCTTGCCCACGTCTCAGCTTCCTCATCTGTAAAATGGAGGACAAACACTTCTCTTTTTAGGGATTGTTATAGCCAAAAAAAAACAAAAAACAAAAAAAGGTGACAGTCTATGTCTATCCCAGTGCCTAGTTCAAATGAAACACTCAGGCAAGACCACGAGCACTCAGCACAGCACCCGGACCAACGTGTCCTGAGGAGGAACATCATCACGTCTTCTGTGGAACCCAGAGGCTAGCGCTCAGTGCAGATCCAGACCTGGACTGGGTCCTCAGCAGGGCTGGCCAAGGCGGGTGCTCTGACCACAGAGCCTTGGAATGTGGGATGCCAAACACGATAAACAAACAACACTGACCGCAGCAGTGGGTGGTCTGTGTGCTTGCCACTAGCCAGGCGTTCACCAGGCGTGGTTTCTTCTTCACCCGAGTAGAGCAAGGAGCCCCACTGACAATGCTAGGCAGCTAGGTGAGGGCTATGTCCATGGTCACACAGGAGTACAACACCAGATCCCTCCAGTCCTGGTGGCTCCCACTTCCAGCTGTGCAAGGAAGGGTTGCTGGGCTTTCAAGGGCTGCTCCCCCACGGTGGCAGCCAGCCTCCTGGGCCACAGATACAAGGACATAACATGCTCCAGGCTTGGAGTTGGGCCAGGGTTTGATTAGGCTGCAGAGGTAGGCAGGACCAGAGGAGGATTCCGCTTCTCAGGCTGGCCACCTCATGGGACCATCAGGAGGACCTTAGGAGAATGGGGACTTGACAGCCCTTGAGGAATGGCAGAGCCATTTTCAATGTGAGGAAGAAGATGATGATCTGGGAGAGCTGAGAGGAGAGAATCACATTGCTGCAAGTCCAGGAAAATGATCATTAGCAAAAGTCCAACCTCAGGATCTTCCATACGCCCACCATGTCCAGGCCCAGTGACATGATCTAGTCGCCAGCAACACCCCATGCTCCCCCACAAATATACAATGCTGCCACTGTCCTTCCCCTGGGGACATTCAGTTCTTCAGGCACCATACACCACTGCTCCTCAGCCATGGAGGGCCACAGTGCATCTGGAGGAGCTCTCACTGTGACCAGATAGAGCTCAAGAGGATGTCCTACCTCCCGGGGTTGGAAGGCCACCAGCCTTAGGGCTGAAGCCTTATTTCCCAGAGACCTGCAAGAAATACCAAGTGGGCTGAGGCAAGAACCACAGCCTCAGCCTCCTGTAATCATCACATGGTAGGGGCCTCACAAGGACCAGTGTGAGGCCAGGCAAGAGCATAGCACTACATGGCTTCTCACGGTTTCATCCAGGAAGCCATGTTACTGTGTTTCCGAGTCTGTAGCTACTGTTCAATTCTATGAGTCTATAACCCTTGGGCATTGTTTCAACATTCATCCGGCACTTATCTGCATTTGGAGCATCCTAGGGAAGCAGACATCAAGCCCCCCTTGCACCCTCCTTACGGCAGGGAATCATAATGGCTCTGGCCTTGTTAGAAAGAGGCTCCACATGTGAATTAAGATATTTGTCTCCCTGGGGACGCATCTGCTCTCCCTGCCCCATGGCCATGCTTTAGAGATTTGGAGGTGACACCTTCCTCTTCTTTGGGTCCTCATGAGACATGGAGTGATGAGAGAGACATGAGAGGCGCCATCTTTATTAGACTCCTAAGGAGCATAAGATGGACTGGTTTTCACTCTTCTCCATAGAGCTTCCCCATCACTTAGCAAGTGAAGGCAGGTGTGATGCTATATCAGCCCCATTTCACTGATGAAAACAGTGAAGCACCACGCAGGTAACGGACCATCAAAGGCATGTGCCGACAAGCTCAAGAAGCGGGGCTGAGATTCAGGTCACCATCCCCCAAAGTTGAGGCCCTCCGAGACACACCTTGTAGTCTCAGGACCGAAACTGTTGGGGGTTCTGTGGTGTCCTACAGTCCTTCAGGGAACTTGGCCTCATCACTTCTTTTCCAGCCGGCACACAGTCCCCTGCCTTGTGTGACCTCAGGAGAAGGGGACATTTTATTCCTCAGAATACAGCCAGACAGCCCAGGCTGCTGGCTTTCCTCCAGCAATTCTTGGGGCTGCTTCAAGCAGAAATGTCTGGAAACTTGCGGAGTTCATGAGCAAATGGCTTCATGGAAGCGCTGTTAAAATTTCCTCTGCTGGAGACTGAAGTAGACAGAGCCAAAGCCAGTGAGCCCCCCTGCCTCCCCCACGGTACCCCTGGGTCTCATTCCCCTTCCACTCTAGCTCGGCCCTGGAAAACCCACACCCTTGTCTAAATACCAGCACCAAGCAGACCCAAGCAGAGGCCATATGTGTTAGATTATATTATTGTTTAAAATATTCGCTTGTCTTTTCCGTGGAAGATTATTCCTCCCTACCCCATTAGGCTTGGCCATTTGATGTGATTTAGCCAATGTTATGTGAGCAGAAGCGAAGTGTGCTACTTCTGAACAGAAGCATTAAGACCTATTGAGTTCTACTCTGTTTTCCTCAGCCATGAGACTAGCAATGCCCCAGATAGAGGCTGCTCTCTCAGCCCAGGACTGGAATGAAGATGGCATATAACAGGTCACTGAGAGCTGGGAGTTATTTGTTACTGCAGTTCAACTTAGACCATGCTGACTGATAACACCAGACATGTCAGGAGGCAGTGTGTTGTCAAGACAGATGGGCACTGAGGTCCCTCCAGATCAGATCTCCCAGGACATATGGGAAAAGAGAGGAAATATCTGCAGGTAAACCCAAGGTAGAGGAGCTTTGTTCCCCTGACTTCTCTCTGCAGACCTCACTGACTTAAAATAGAGCAGGTAGAGTTAACATTTGCCTCAATATCCTCATACCTCCCCCAGATATAAAGTATATTGGGGGCTTCTGGTAGAAGTGATGTGAGGCCCAATTTTTACTCAAAATTTGATTTTTATCCTCAGGAGAAAATAATTTGTGCTCTTTAAATAAGAAGGGAAAACAGCTCTGGAATTGATTCCCGAGTAATTTAATCACCTTTTGTCCCAACAATTTGGAACTGGCTCAAGGATTATCTACATATTGATGCACGTACTGAATTCCCAGCAACATACAAATGCAGAGGGACACAGGGAGGTTTATTGCCATGCCTTCCCCTACATCCTCTCCTGGGAGAAGAATTAGGAAGAGAACTGCTTCCAGACCACACCACCTTCCAGAGCATCCTAGACAACAGAGTGGGAGGGCCATTGAAACAATACCCATACCTTTAACTGTATAGAAGGAAAACTGATGCTCAGAAAAGGCATACACCAAAAGATACTGAAGTGCTGGAGTGCTTTCTGTTTGAGAAAGCATGTTCCTATCTGTTATTTTAACTGCTTTCCTCATCTATGTAAGAGAAAGCAATTGTCTGAGAGGAGGTCAGAGGCTGGGTCTCACTCCTGCTTCTCTCCCTGCCCCCATTTGCAATGATGTCTTGGACAAGTCACGTCATGTCTTGGAGTCTCAGTTTTACTAACAGAAGACTGTTAGTAAAACTCATTCATTTACCCATTCATTTATCCAATAACCAATAATTCGTTCACTCAAAAACCATCTTCTAAGTACCTACCACCTACCAGATACAGTACATAGATGAGGAAAACTAATGAAAGTAAAGTGTGGTAGATTGAAAAAAATGACCGCGGAGTCTTCCCATCTCTGAATGTATGTCATCAAGAAGTTGAGTGTAGCTAGGCTTGGCTATGTGACTTTCTTTGGCCATGTTGAAATTTCTTTGGCCAATAGAATGATAGGAAATTCAACAGTGGTACTCTTAAAGCACTTGCACACCGGGACTTTCTTTTCCTTCTGTGCCTATATCTCCAAGATCATCATGTGAATAAGTCCAGGCTATCCTGCTGGAGGATGAAACTTATGTGTCCCAGTTACTCCTATGACTCCTGCCGACAGCCTGCCAACCACCATCATGTGTGTGAGGTGTCCTTAGACCATCCAGCCACTAGAATACTCATTAACTGACTACAGATGCATGACAGTGCTCAGAAGAGATCAGCAAAACCAAAAATAAAAAAAACTCCAGCTGACTCACACAGTTGTGAGATAGATACAATGACGGCTATTTTAAGCCACTAATTTTGGGAGGATGATTTGTTACACAGCAAAAGCTAACTGATACAGAAGACATTCATTGATAATTTTTTATGGTAGGTACTTTATAAAGCCCCCTACACAGATTTCCTTATTACATCTTTACAATAATCTCATGAGGTAGGTACTATGCTCCTCCCTAGACAGATGAGGAACCTGAGGCTAAGAGACATTAATCCACGGGTCAGATCAGAGAAGTGGTAGAGCCAGAATTAGAACCTGAAGCTAAGACAGATTTAACCTGCTCAAAAGACTCCGGCTAAGAGAAGGGCTTGTACAGCAGGATCTGAGTGAAATCTGTGCTTCACAGTTTCAGAATTCTTGGTCTGCAGGCTGCAAGAAGAACCCACCCTACAGTTTCACTCCTGATGCCCTGCAAAGCCACATGCTGTGCAGGAAAGCACGCAGAATTCAGAAAGCCTGAAAGAAGATGGGGTCGTGATGAAAAGCGTGTGGATAAGAGGTCAAGGCAGTGCTTTACAGCTGAAATGCCTCATAAGACTAGCTTATGGGAGCCTGCTTCTAAATGATCAATTCCAATCTCATTATGACCGCAGCTGCCATTAACTCAGGAGCTAATTGCTATTAGCTTACAGAAACTCAGGAGGGTTTAGCTGCAAAAATTTCACGACACGGGGCCATCTCACAGCTTAAATGGCCACATTCCTGTTATTAATTCCATTTAACTATTAGCTTATTACTGTTAAGTTATTATAACTTTGTATAAAGTCCTTGAACCGGATGTATGTCCTCCACGAGCATTTCATTGCGGGGAGCAGAGTGCACCCAGAGGTTCGATATTTTAATTTTCATTTTTCTTTAAGGTACAGACTTATTAAAAAGCATCGGGGAGGCTCTTGATTCGGAAGAGACTCTGTAAGCAAAAGCCCTAACAAAAACCAGACTTTGCTCAGCATTTTGATGCAATTACGGTCTTGGCAAGAATAGAGTGAGTCTGAGTGACAAAAAAGCTTAGCCCTGGAAGGGCCTTTGGAGACTCTAGTCCATTCTCATGTTACAGTTGGGGAGACTGAGGACTAGAGAGGAGGCAGGACTCAGGTAAGAAAAAATACCAAGTCAGCATCAGGCAGATAGCATCCTCTGAACTGCCAGGTCTCTGTTTTAGATAAATTAAAAGTCTGCTGAAGACGCCGAGCATGCAAGATTACCAACACTAGACCATTACATTGGGGTCCCCAGTCTCCTCTGGGAAAATACCTACGTGCTAAGGAACGGGCCAAGACGCAATCATTCACTCCTTTCCAGTGGAGCGCCAGCTGGATGGAGAGCTACATGACAGTGTGTAAAATTAGACATATTTAACGGGTGACGACAAGGTTTGCTCTGTCTATGTTCGGAAGCCTTCCTTAACGAGATCCAGTTGGTTTGTTAAGAAAATGGGAGTATGTGCAATTACCAAGTTCACCGTTTGTTTTTGTTTAACTCTGTAGCCTCTTCCCAAGATGCCTCGGGGCATGTCTGGAAAAATGTCAGCACTCGTTGCTAAGCAGAGTCTGATCCTGGGAGGTGTTCTCGCAGTGCTCCCTGGAATCTCTCTGTGGCCGGGTCTGGGAGCAGCTGGTGGGTCAGGGCTAGCGGGGCTGGGTTCTGACACCGGCTCAGTCTCTAACTGGCTGCATGGCTGTGCAGTATCCGTTCTCTCCTCGAGTCTCAGTTTTCTCATCTCTATGTCTGAAGAAAAGGAGGTGGAATGTCTTCGGTGCTTTTCTCTTCCACATGTCTATTCTAAATCTCCTTTATTGGATTTTTGCTCTTAAAAGCATGGAGGAGGGAGGTGATAAGACAGAGCAAAGGAAATTGGCAGCTCTCGAGTGCAGGGCTTTCTCTGGGGTCAGGGTTTCTGAAAGGATCCTAATTAAAGCCAAGTGAGCTCTTTCTAGTGAAGATCTTTGCAGAGTTGCTTGTTGACCTTGAGAGGGAGGGATTGCCGAGTGAAAGAGAAAGGGAAAGAAGAGAAAAGAGAGAGAAGAGGAGAAAGGAGTCAGAAAAGGGGGGAAAAGGGAGAAGGCAAGGAGGTAGAGGGGGGCAGTGGGGTGGGGGAGACAGGCAGCCTCCGGACAACGGGGAGAGATTTAAAGCAAAGAAACAAGTCGGCGGAAATCAGGAGGGAGGAGGGCGAAGGCAGAAAAGAATAAAAGACAGGGAAGGGACATGAATGAAGAAGGGGAGTATAAATAATACATCCATTGGTTAATTTCTTTAGCACATAAAGTAGAAATAATCCCCCCTCAGAGTGCGGATGTGGGGGTGAGATGGGGGAAGTTTCCACATGAAGTGAAAGCAGGAAGCACTTTTTTTTGCAGACACCTAAACAAGGTTTTTTGTTTGTTTGTTTGTTTGTTTCTGAGTTGGAGTCTCACTCCATCATCACCCAGGCTGGAGTGCAGTGGCACGCTCATGGCCACCCCAGCATCAACTTGCTGGGCTCAAGAGATCCTTCCACCTCAGCCTTCCAAGAAGCTAGAACTACAGGCATCACGACCACGCCCGGCAATTTTTTAAAAAAATGATAGAGACGAGGTCTTGCCAAGATGCCCAGGCTGTTCTCGAACCCGTGGGCTCAGGCAATCCCCTCACCTCGGCCTCCCATGGTGCTAGGATAGCAGGCTGGAGCCACCGTACCCAGCCCGAAACAGGGTTTTAATGATTAACTGTTGGATTGTGTATGTGCTTGCATGTGCACACACTCATGTGCATGTCACAGGCAGTTTTTGTCCAGGCATTGCGAAACATACCACAGAATCTACTGGATATGGTCAATATTTCCTCAAAATAATAATTAGCCACCGTGCCTGTCTCTGCTCTCAGATTGGATTGTAACTAGTATCTAAAGTCAATAGCTTTATGGGATTCCTGCAAACCCCGTCTCTTTTTCTGCCACCCAGAAAAGATACAGCTCTGTGTTCCATCCAGAAATAAAGCAGCTGCCCGCCCCTCGCCTCCTCAAGGCAGGCAGGTGAAGAGAGAACCAGGAGCTAATTGCTTGCCATGTCAATTTTCCTGGTGCCCCATCTTGTAGATGGCATGTGGTTTGCAGCCCTCGGGTTTAGCTGGCTTGTGGTCTACTCCCTCAGATGCATGAGGACAAGAGATCTGGGAGGCTGAAGAGGGAATTTGGCCCCGTGGCTTTGCTTCTTCCTGTTGTCTTGCTTCTGGGTCAGGTGACTTGGCTCCAAATACCACACAAAGATGAAACGTTTTGTTCCCTCACTGCTGAGTCACTCTTCCCCCAGGTTCCAGGGGTCCCTGAGCTATGAAAGCAGAATAAAACAAAACCCATCTCAGGGCTGCTGAGACCCTTTTGCCTTTTAGTTTGCCTTGATTTTGTTAGTTCCACCCGGAGGATAGGACCAGATGCTGAGGTCCAAATTGGGAAGAGAAAATGTAGTTTGTTTCTGAAGAAAAAAGACTGAAGCTGAGATAAAAAATCAGAGTTGATAAAGTCCTTATAGAGGCTTAAAAGAGAGCCCTAACTTGTTTGTAAGTTACCATGTTATGTGCTGAGTCCTCTTGGCATCATTTCCACCTGGACTCTCCAGTTGTATGTGGGTAAAACAAATGCCAAGGAAAAAAAGAAGCTCTGATTTGTAGGTCTTGCCAATTTCCCTGGTGTTAATACTCCCAGAATGGCCAATTTCAACCGGTTAGTGGTGGGGTCACTCAAGGAGCTGGAAAGGGGTGAGCATGTTTAACCCTTGCTGTTCTGGGAGGAAGCGGTGCCAGCAGATCACTGGCGGGAGCCATTTCTCAGCCTCCCTTTCCCCACTCATAACCTTCATCAACATAGGGCCCATCCTTCTGCCCACGAGTTCTTCTGAAAAATGAGAATGATTGTGATGCTTCCCTGGTTATAAACCATCAATGGCTCCCTGTTGTCGATAAGGTAAAATTCAAAGTTCTTAGCCCAGCACTTAAGGCCTTTTTCATTTGGCTTCACTCTTTTTTTTTTTTCCAGTCAGGTACATGACCCGCATAATGTGCATCATCTCGGGACTCTGATCATCTCTCTCCCTGCTCTTCCTCCACTGGACTGTAAGCGCCTCATGGGTAGAGCATCTGTGTTACTTGTCTGTGCATCTCCTGGTCTTCTCACATTGCATGTGCCCCCACATGCTGAAGAAAGGTGGGAGAGAAGTCATCAATGAGTGTGGATTCACCTTAGACCTCTTGCCTTTCCCACGTAGTCTGTGCTCACCAGTTCCTCTGTGGCTTCTGGCTCTTGCCATTTCTCTTTGCCCAGCCTGCCCCTCTCACCCCTTCTTCCGCCTGTCAACCTCTGGACCCATTTCTTCTAGATCCAGGGTCAGTGTGAATGGAAATGTCTTCTCGGCTGCATCAACCCATCCCTCCCACGGTAGACATGAGCAGAGATCCCACTGTGTTCCAGTGACTGTTTCATGTTCTGGAGACATAGGTATGAGTGAGACAGACAGCATCCCTGTGCTCCTGGAGCTGACGGATGGGGAAAACCAATGATCAAAAGAATATGAATGTAATGCCATGCAGCAAAAGTGACAAGGGAAAGCTATTGCCGCGAGGGAGTGGCGGGGGTTCCAGTGTGACGAGTGTGGCCGTGTAGGCATCTCAAGGAGGAGCCCTGGAGGGGAGGCATGGCATCTTCTTTGTTTCCCCCGTGGAGTCTGGCCCTTCGTGATGCCTCCAGGCCTGTCTTGTTGAGTTCCTGGTTCGCCTTATAGAGTTGACACATCCCTAAAGTTGGCTTCTTCCCTGGGCCTAAGAAACATGATTCGTTCGTCCCATTCCGAGGAAGCGACCCCTCCTAGACCTTAGCTTCCTCTTGAGATGACACTTGTTCTCCTCTCTTCCCTCAACAGGCCCCATTGGCCTCTGCTCTCCTGCCTTCTGTCATGCTGTCCCCTTGTCCTGGCATCATTTGCAACCTCCACAGAATCCAGCCTCAGCTGCAGTCCACGAGCCTGAGCTGCCAGTCCAAGGACAGTTCTCCGTCCCACCTTCAGAGGCTCTGTGGAATTGGACAGGTTACACAGTGCCTCCTCCTGGAACTCTCCCCTCCTCCTTCTTGACCTGTCTACTCCCTCCCTGGGCCCTCCCTCCATGGTCTTCTATTAGATGCCTCTGTTCCTCTAGGGTCTTTGTTTTGGTTTCTCTGCAACACTCTCAAGACTCAACACTCCTCCAGCTACAAGTGGGTGCACCCCCACTCCCACCTTTAGCCAACGCCTCTCCCTGAGCAATGAGTCACAGAACCAGCCCTCTCCTGGACATCCAAGCCTTAGGTGGCCCACAGGTCTCGGATATCTGTGGATGTGAAACTCATGGCCTCACTGCCCAGATCAGTAACTCTCCTTGGTCTCAGCTTATGAGTGGTTCCCCCGTTCAGCCAGGACCCCCAGCAGGGAACCAGGGCACCATTCTTAACCTCTGTCTCCCCCACACTTGTCTCAATCACTCAACAATCCTTGATGCTTTTACCTCCTAAATAATTCCCAAGTTTACTCCCTTACTTCTGCTACTGTTCTCATGCTTGCTATTCAGGCCCTCACTAACTCCCGCCTCCTAGCACATTTCTCTGACCTAGGCTGACCCCAGATCCACAAAAAACTTCCAGAATAATCCTTCAGAGTCACACATTTGGCTACCTGGGGGGGCCCCCCCCCCCCCGCCCGCCGGGGGGGGGGTGTGGGGGGCGTGCTCGACCCCGACCCCACACCCCCCCCCCCCCCGCCGCCAGCGAGCGAGC
>CAUYQG010085683.1:0-14728 GCA_963574415.1 Tarsius wallacei
TCATTCAGACACCCTTGGTGATAAGAGGTGTCTCCCCATCCCCAGACAGATATTGAGTACCGTTAATCCCATCCCCCCGTCCCTCCCCTCCCCATAATTTCCCACCACGGTCAGTCATTTTCTTATAGTATTATGTTGGATGTTCAAGGTTCACTATATGAGTGAGAACATGTGATACTCCGATCTTTGTTTCTGTGAGAGGTCACTCAGTAGTATAGACTCTAGTTCCATTCAAGTTGCTGCGAAATCCATGATTTTGCTCTATTTTATGGCTGCGTAGTATTCCATTGTGTATATGTACCACATTTTTTCAATCCAGTCCTCTTTTGATGGACAGCAAGGTTGCTTCCAGGTTCTTACTATTGTGAACAATGCTGCATAAACGTACGAGTACAGGTATCTTTTTTATAAAGTGATTTGTGTTCTTCAGGGTATATTCCCAGTAGGGGGATTGCGGGGTCATAAAGGAGGTTGGTGTTTAGAGCTTTTAGGAATCGCCACACTGCTTTCCACAGAGGTTACACTAGTTTACACTCCCACCAACAGTGGAGAAGTGTTCCCTTTTCTCCACACCCTCTCCGGCAACTGTTATTTTTTGAGTTATTGATAATTGCCATTCTGAGTGGAGTTAGGTGGTATCTCAGAGTTGTTTTGATTTGCATCTCCCTGGTGATTAGTGAGGTGGAAAGCACATTCTTAATATGCGTTCCACCACAAAGCTTAGACCATTAAAGGGAAAACTATTAAAAAAAGTAAACTGAAAACGATGTGGAAAACATTATGTAAATTAGTTGAGGTAATTCCAGGTGGTTATTGATTCTGGTGTTTTTCTTTCTCTAAAATCAAGAAAGAAATGTTTACCTTTAATATAAATATTTACCTTTTATGTTGCCAACAAAGTGAACATTAGTTAATTACTATATGTATATTAGATATTTCCTTTGTCACAATTTCTTTTTTTTAATTTTTAATTTTGAAGATGTCGGGTACAATTCAGGGTTAGGTATACAAATGTTCGTTATGCAGGTAGCCTTGTTGATGAGGTGAGGTATGCAACTTCAATAGAGTAAGCTAATTGGCATTATGAGAATTGCTAATGGGATATGTCTACTATATATGCATTATATATGTGATTATGTTTACTATATATGTAATTGTAGCCCATTTTGATTAATAAATATTAAAGCTATATTATAGTATATCATGTCTTCAGAACAAAGGGAAGCTCACTTTTGTTGTATGATTTTTTCCCAAACAGGTGGTAGGACTACATAGAAAGGGATGAGAAAGCCAAAATGCCAACAGTTGCTTCTGTTCTGAAAGCAGGAGGTGTGAAAACAATGAGGAAGGAGTTTGCCAATAAAGAAGGAGTGAGGAAAGAGAGCTGCTTGTGCTCTTAGGAGGATAAATAATGTTCTGATGCACTCAGTACAAAAACAACAAAGAGCAAGCTGGAATAAAGAGTACCCTGGCCATCTGTTTGGCTGTCAGAGTAAGACATGATTCAGTAAAGCTTTTATATTTAAATTTTTAAAAAATCGACTCAATTGAGCATTGTTAGTATATTACATGCACACACACACACACACACACAAACTAAACATCAAACACAATCTAGTACTTTATTTACACAACAATGAACACAGGAGGATTTTGTGCTTTTCCCTGAATGGTTTACGTTTTTGTTTTCTTTCTTTTTTTGTTTTTTTTCATATTTTAAAGATGTGGGGTACAATTCAGGATTAGGTACACAAGTGAACATTGTACAGGTAAAGTTTGGGCCTCCCTTTGGTCCCCACTTCACCTGGTTTGAGATCAGGTACCCTTACTGATGTTGTGTTCCAACCCCCCCCCCGCCGGCCGTATCCCGCTACTGCCAATCCCTTTCCTGAGCTATTGATAGGAATTAGTACAGTTCTCCGTTTTGAGAACTTTATGGTACTGATTAAAAACCAGATTCCATCCTAGTGTGAAAAAGATCTACAAATACATATCTTCAGAAGTATATGCGCAGTTATATATTTGTTCATCCAACAAATACTTATTGAGGGAGGACTGCTATACATCAGTTCTAGGACTTGTGACTGTGGCATAATCTCAGAAACTATGACATGATCAGAAAGTCCCTGGCACTGCCATCTGGCACAGAGGCAATAATATGACTCCCCAAAAGATGGCTGTCAAAAACATCCATCTTCTACTGCTCCCTGAAAAGAACGGATGTCTGTGATCTAGGTAAAAGTGGGAAAGTATTTCCCTTAAACATACAAATAGGTGATTCATACTAGGAAAAATATATTGGCTTAAAGTTATGCATGAAAAAAAGCTCCACCTTACTACTAAGGAGTGAAACACAGAGAAGCAGTTAAATAATACTTTATATTATTTTGCAAACATTAAAAAGTTTAAGAATACCATGTGCTAGCCAAACTATGAGGAACATATCAATCTTCACACATTATTGGTGGGACTTTGGACAAGAAGTCTGTCCTGCTTCATAAAATTAATAATCAACAAATCGTCTGAAACTGCCAACTTGCTCCGAGGTATATATTATAGAGATGGCTGCCAGATTTAGCAAATAAAAATACAGGACACTGGTTAAATTTGAATTTCAGATAAGTCATAAATGGTGATTTAGTATATATTTCCCCTTGCAATATTTGGGACATACATATATTTTAAAATGACAGTCACTGGGTACTGCCAGGGGAGGAAGGGAGGGAGGAGGGTGGGAGACATGTGACAACACACAGGGGACTTGATTCACTATCAGAGGGAGTGAGGGCCACCTAGAAGTCCAAACTTCACCTGCAGGCAGCCTACTTATGTAGTAAATCCTCACTTGTACCCCACAATGCTATAATAAATAAATACATTTAAGAATGTGTTTTTAATCGAAAATTTAAATGTAATCAGGTGTCATAATTTATCTGATAACTGTAACCTCAGAGAAACTGTCATCAGATTACAAGGGTTTGTAAAATAATTTTTTTTTTAATTTGAAAGATATGGGGTACAATTTGGAAGTTGGAACTGGCAAAAATTCCTGATTAAAACTCCAAGTGCCCATGCCATAAGAGATAAGATAGACAAGCAGGACCTCATGAAACAGAAAAACTTCTGCAAAGCAAAATCAACCATCAAGAGAGTGGGTAGACAACCTACAGACTGGGAAGAAATATTTGCCAACTGTATATCTGACAAAGGCCTAATATCTAGGATCTATAAGGAATTCAAACACATGGAAAAGTAAAAAAAAAAAAAGAAAAACAGCCCTATTAAAAGGTGGGCAAAAGATATGAATAGACACTTCTCAAAGGAAGACATATGAGCAGCCAGCAGAAACATGAAAAAATGCTCAGTCTCACTAATCATCAAAGAAATGCAAATTAAAACCACACTGAGATATCACCTAACTCCAGTCTGGATGACCACCATCAATAACTCAAAAAACAACAGATGCTGGAGAGGATGCGGGTAAATTTTTATTTCAGCATTCTTTGTAGAAGTCACTCATTGGGGTGACCTAGATGCCCATTACTAGGGAAATTTTAAAAATCACAATCTATTTGTTGTCATACTTTCTTTGCTTGGTTTAAATTGTCATTTCTTTCAACAGCTTTTAGTTTCTAATTTTAATTTTACCTAATCTAACAAACTCTGTCTTCTAGTGGGTTAATTTTATTTAGGCTAATATATTTTTGTTCCCACTATCTTTCTTTATATTTATTACTTATTTTAGTGGCTTCTTATTTTTATTTTCTTTTGTTGGTATGGATTTGATACGGTTTTTATTTATGCAATTTCTTCCCCTCTTCATTTAGGTGTTATTTTGTATCTTTCTTTTTATTCCATTATCACTATCCCTTCTCCTGCTTTCTTGATCTGTTCAACACAACTCTCCTTTTAATAGTGGACAAAACACAATTTTCCTCACTAAGACACCCAACCCCTCCCTATAACACAGTGATTCTCCCTCTCCACTAATCTTGTCTTCCTACTTCCCCACAAAAGTTTACCTTATCCCTCTCCTAGCCCTCTCATATACACAGACTACCAGCCAACTCCAGTATTACAACAGCATAGTTTAGTGTTTACTAATTTCCATGATTGTATATGTCCATTCAGTGACTTTTTAAATTTACATAGTTTATTCTTAAGTTTTAGTATTTCTTTTTTTGTAAGTTTTCTCTTTCTCAGCTGATATTTCTATTTGTTTATTCAAGAAACAGTTTTACCTTTTTTTCCTTGGGTGTAGTTATACTAGATAATTCAAAATCTTCTGTGCTAGTTACAACAACTTTTTCTCAGATCCTCTTCCATTAATGACATTTTTCTCGTCCACAGGTCGCCTTTTTGCATTTCTTTTTATTTGTAGTAATTTTGTTATTGCTTAACAAATGTTCCTATGGAGAGTATTTTGTTTAGTTTTTTTCTTTTTTTTTTTCTGTCTCTCTGTTTTGGTTTTATTTTTTTCTAAGGAGGACTGCGGCTGATTCAGAGGTTCTTTTCACCTTAGAAAGGATGCCTGTCTCCAGGGCGACCAGCCAGAGTCTTAGTAGTTTGCCCACAGATTGGCAGTTAGCTCCTCCTCTATGCCTCTCTTTTCTAGGATTTTTCTCCCTTGTTTTCAAGCTGTGGTGTTATCTCAAATATCTGTCCTGGTTTCTCAAGCCAGTAAGACTGCGGGTGTTAGTCTGTGTTGAATTTTGGTTTTCCCTGGAAGCATAATAAAAACAAACTTGAAAAGTTAACGTTAGGTGCCTTCATGTATGAGATCTGAGCCTGAAAAAGCTATGGAATGGGTTAAAATCTTGGCAAAGGTTCTTCAGTGTTTATGGACTTGGGCTTCTTTGGTTTATTGCTTATGGCCTTTACTTATGATGATTCTTAATTTTTCCCCTATGTAATTTAGATAGCAAACATTCCATGCAGTTGTTAGGTGGTGTGATAAGTCTATGTTTAACTTTCTAACAACTGTCAAATTGTGTCCCAAAATAACTGTACAATTTTGCATTCCCAGGAAAAATAAATGAGAATTCTGTTGAACCATATATTATCATGCATTTGATATTGCTAGATTTTCAGAATATCTTACAGATATCTCATTGATACTATCTCTAGTTCATCCTTTAGCATGTAAAATTTGGTATATTTAAACATCTATTTTAAAATACTCTTTTTACAGTGTTCCATTATTTATAGTTCTCAGGGTGAGAGTCGTTCTGTTTGTTGTATTCCCTCAGGATAGGTTTTCTCCACACCTGTTTGTAATAATTAACTGTGAACCTGTCTTCAGTGGGTAAATTTTCTTTGAGAACCACTTTGGCCCTGGGCTATGGAAGAATCTCTATAGGGTGGTATTGCATTTGTCACTGATGACTCTTCATGCATTTTTCCAATTCAGAATTAGTCTCCTGATTCCATTCCCCACATTTTGTTATTAATTTCTTATTTTGAGGCTCTCCAAACCAAATGAATAATGACACCACATTGAATTCACTGCCCCTCATGTAAGACTGAGTTTGAAAATTTTCTCAGTTGGTTATTTTGCTACCCAAAATTCTGGCATAGATAAAATTTCTTATGACTTATCATGCAAACTATTACACAAGCATTTTTTTGTTGGTGTCTCTATTTTTAAGAAAGAAAATAAGTTATGACATAGGCTTTATATAAGAGGCCAGGTTCTAGCTCCCCAAGAGCAGAGGTCAGTGGACTGAACAGCCTCATTTGTTGATAACAGAACATTAGTAGATGTGGTGGTTCATGCCTGTAATCCCAGCACTTTGGGAGGCAGAGGTGGGAGCATTATCTGACTAGGAATTCAAAATCTGCCTGGGCAACTAGCAAGACCTGGTCTCTACAAAAATTAAAAAAATTAGCCAGTTGTGGTGGCACATGCTTGTAGTCCCAGCTACTTGGGGTGCTGAGAGAAGGATCACTCGATACCCGGAGGTCAAGGTTGTGATGAGCTGTGATCATGCCACTGCACTCCAGCCTGGGCTACAGAGTGAGATTCCAGCTCAAAACAAACAAATGGAAAACAAAACATTAATTACAAACAAGCTACCAGGCTCAAGCTGAAGTGATTCTGTCTCGGAGGGTCTGTGTGAGAACCCATCTGTTTCTATGTAGCTAAGTGAATAATTCTGGTGTGAGTCCAACTCAGAAAATACTTCTCTAATAGTAATTTTAATTCTTGGTACTAGAGATAGTTCAAGGATGAGCCTTTTTGTAGAACTAAAGTAGATACATTAAATAAGCCATTTAAAGTAAATATATATCCACAACACAAAACAGTGGGGTTATCTTTACAACTGTTTGTCCAATAATTCCTCTTTTAGACCATGCCTCTTGTCAATCCGCTTGGATTACGTATCATGATTACTACAAGTGAAGTAATTTTTGGTATTTAAAGGCACAGCAATTTGAGGATTATTTGTCAGTATGGCATATAACCTAGCCTGCATTTCAAATACATATCCCCGTTCATAAATGCACATAAAATATTTGCCATCTGGAATTCCCTTTTCACATTAATAGTCTGCTGAGGGTCCTATGATAAAGTAAAAAGGAGCAAAGTAACGTTTGAAACAAGGCTTTATTGAAATTAAATCAAGAGATCCTGCAGTTGAGCACAATGTAATAATTTATTTTGTCTCAAAAATGTTACTAATATCAGGTACCAGAGTAATTTATCTGTTCATGGCATATTATCACATTAGACTTTAAGAATTACTGCATTGTTTTGTATTATTTTTAAAAGATGTTTGTATATTTTTGCATGTAAAATTGATTAATAAATTTGAATTCATCCATAAAACTTTATATTATGCCTGCCTCAGATTTTCTCAGTGATGGGGCTTCTAGATAGTCTCCCACACCTTACTCTAACAAATAATGCTGCAATGAATATTATTATACCTATTCTAGTGTGGCATGCATAAAAGTACCTCCAGAATGAATACTAAGGAATGGAATGTCAGGCTTACTTCAGTGTTCAGACTTAATTTCACTTTCCAGATTATCTGAAGCCACTGGAATTAGTTGTAAAGATTACTAGAAATCAGAAAACTGTGTGTTGAGATGGGTAGAAATTAGTGTGGAGGCTCCCTGTGAGTTTTTGGTTGGTTGTCAGTCTGCTTGAGACTTAATGCCATCATGAGGATGTGAGAAGAACAGATATATTAGATGTCAAATATTACTAGAGGTCATTGGAGCTCTAGAGTGGACACATTGGCAGGACTTTGATAACACCTCAATAATGACTTTGGCATTCAGATTATCATAGATAGCCTGAACTTTACAAGAAATGGCCTCACTCTAAATTAACGACAGCTGTTGGCCCACTCTAACAAAGCCTAAGTCAAGCCCTGATGAGATCCTCAAAAGTGATGGAGTTGAGAGCTTAAATGCATTCTATCAAGTTAGTGCGACTAAGAAAACAATTTGAACAGTCATTAGCTTTAACACCACAAGGTGTTGTTAGATATACACAAGTTCAAGGTTATCATCCAGTAATTGAGTTGCCTACAATAACAAAAATAACTATTTCAGAATGAAAGCAATATCCAGGGTCACAACAACGTATTATCATAATGATCAGCATGCAATAAAAATTTTCTAAACATGAAACAAGAAAATGTGACGAATCCCATAGTCAAAAAACAAGGCAATCAGTAGAAACCATACTGAGATGGTGCAGCCACAGGCATTAAAGTGGTGTTAGATACACAATACAAAGTTAAAAGGTAATTTTTTCTCAAATAAATAAGTATATGAGCTTAATGAGTGAACAAATGGGGATTTTACAAGATAAATACAAACTACAAAAACAGACTTCCTAAAACTGAAAACTGCAACAATGAAATTTAAATATATTCCTGGGTGACTTTAACATCCAACTGAAGATAAGGATAAAATGTCAGTGCACTTGAGGACAAATCAATAGAAATTTTCTAATCTGAAGAACAGAAATAACCAATATTACCTATGGCCATACCATCCTGAATACATCCATTCTCACCTGATCTCGGAAGCTAAGCAGGGTCGATCTTGGTTTGCACTTGGATGGGAGAAATAACAAAGATTGAAGAAAAATGAAAGGAATCTCAGATGCCTGTGGAACAATGTCAAATGGTCTAGCATACTAAATGCAACATTCAGAAGGAAAATCAAGTGAGAATGAAGCAAATGAGATTTTTTTAAAAGAAATAATGGCTAACATTTTAAAATTTAATAAAAAACATTAACTCATATATACTAGAAGCACAGCACACCCAAAGCAGATTACAAAAAATTTATATCACAAACAAATAGGAAAAAACCCCCACAGATTTCTAAAGAAGCCAGAAAATAAATACAAAAAAATAAAAATATAAATATCAATTTATTATTTGAAAAAAATAAAACCAGAAGACAATAAAAAGATACATTTAATTTGCTGAAAGTTAAAACATTACATCTATCAAAAATATCACTAAAAATTGTGACTGAAGTAAAGATGTTTTCAGTTGTTTGAAAACTGATGACTGGGCGTGGTTGCTCAAGCCTGTAATCCTAGCACTTTAAGAAGCCGAGGTGAGAGGATTGCCTGAGCCTATGTGTTCAATAACAGCCCGGGCAACTTGGCAAGACCTCATCTCTACAGTAAACCAAAAAATTAGCCAGACATGGTAGTGCACGCCTGTAGTTCCAGCTACTTGGAAGGCTGAGGCGGAAGGATCCCTGGAGTCCAGCAGGTCAACCCTGGGGTGCCATGAGTGTGCTACCACACTGTAGCCTGGCGATGGAGTGAGACTCTGACTCAAAAAAAAAAGAAAAAAAAAAAAAAAGGAAAACTGATGAAGTTTGTTTACAATGGGTCCAGTGGGTCTACTCTATAATCATGCTAAAAAAGTTTCTTCTGGCTAAAGGAATTACCAGATGGAAACATGAATCTTCAAGCATAAATGATAAGTAATGGTACTTTTAAATATTTTTAATACTACAATATTAATATTTCTCTTTTCATTATTTACTTAAAAAGATTATTGTTTAAACCAAAAATATAACAAAAATGCAACTAGTAATGTATAGAAAAACAAGATAAATTAACACAAAGAATAAGAATGTGTGAGTAAATGAAATGGTGTTGTTGTAAGGGTAATATATTTATGAAGTATGACATGATGTGTATGAATTGTCAGATAAGAACTGAGAAGATGGAAGAGTGAATAAGAAAGTGTGGGCTGGGCTCGGTGACTCAGCCTGTAATTCCAGCACATTGGGAGACTGAGGCGAATGGATTGCCTGAGCCTGCGGGTTCGAGACCCGCCTGGGCAACTTGGCGAGACCTCATCTCTACAATAAATCAAAAAATAGCCGGGTATAGTGGCACGTGCCTGTATTTCCCACTACTTGGAAGGCTGAGGCGGAAGGATTGCCGAAGCCCAGCAGGTCGAGGCTGCGGTGGCCGGGAGCGGCCACTGCACTCCAGTCTGGGCAATGGAGTGAGACTCCAACTCAAAAAAAAAAAAAAAAAGAAAGAAAGAAAGCGTGAAATGTCAGGCGTGAAGTATGAAATGGTCCACAATTAAGTCTAAAAGATTGATAAAGATATCTAGAATTATCCACCACTAAAAATTAAAAATGAGAATAATATAATGAGATATACTTAATTGTTAACAATGAAAAGTTGAAATGAATACCTCTGGATAAAAAAGTAATAGCTATTTACATGCTATATATAAAAAGAAAAATTTAAATATAAAGACACAAATGAATTAATCCTTTCCTCTAACCCGAGGATACTTTCCCACCAACAGTGTTTGTGGCTGCAGTGTTTACCCCAAGATTACAAAAAAGAAGAGAGAGAATTACAAAATATAGTTATTTCTTTTTTTTATTTTTTAAATTCTTATTAGGATTAGAGGAGACATATTCTGTTTAGAAATAACTCCAAGATCAGTTTTTATGGTTTATTTTTGCATTGAAAACCGGTTAGATTTGCTTCATCCTCAAAGAGCATGCTTATGTAAAATTAAATGAATTCAGCAATGAGTATTCATTTTTTTTCCTAAATGGGTATAGGGTTAAAATAAAAGAATAAAAAGACATACTAGACAAATAGTACACATGAGAGGATAGTGCAGCTTTATTAGTATCAGATATAGTAAATTTAAAGACAAGAAACATTATTAGAGCAATGATAGATGGAGTAGTTCATCATAAATGATTGGAATATCAATATGTATTCCTCTAATAACAGTTTCTGAATTCATAAAACACAAACTCCTAAATTTAAAAGAAAAAATAAGCAATTTGAAAACATAATTTGAGACCATCTCAGTGATTTTAAAAGCCTTCTTTGATATAAAATAGATGAAAAAATCACTAAGTATAATAAAGATCTACCATTAAAACTCAATTATATTTTAAAAATATTATACGCAACCTAGTGATTTAAAATACACATTTCCCCTAATGTGTATGAAATGTTCACTAAGATAGACTATAATGACCATAATACATTTCAGTATATTTTAAAATACGAAAATCCTAGAGTATGTTTTATGTTTGTAACAAAACTAAATTAGAAATCAGAAAGAGAAGTTATTCAGAAAATCTTAAATATTTAGAAATTAACTACATTATTAATTTCATTTGAAAATAAAATTCTCCAACTGCATATAATGGAAACAAAGCTTATCAATATTTGTGAGGTACAGCTGACAGTGTTTAAAGAGAAATCCATAATTCAAAAGCCTGCAGTATAAGAGAAAAGATAGTTCAAATAAATTACCTGATTAATCACATTAAGAAGATAGAAAAAAATTAAATCCGAACTTCGTAGAAGAATGAAAATAATGAAGAGTAAACTAAAAATAAACAATGGACAAAAAGAACAAATGAAAAATTTGTTCTTTGAAATATTAATACTATGTCAAGAATGCTCACATAATTAATAAAAGAAAAAGAGGAAAAGCAAACACATATCAGGAACGAGAGAGGAGATATTACATAAAAAAGAAATAAATTTTGATGGATAAAAGAGAGTATTTTGAATAACTTTACCTCATGGAGTGTAACTGAAGGCAAATTCACACATTCTCTACACATTCCTTCTAGATGCATAAAGCACAAACTCCTAGATTTAAAAGAAAAAATAGACAATTTGAAAATATAACTGACCACACTGTCTCAATAAATTAAAAATAATATGTTTAATGAAGAAAATGCTGGTTTTGGATAGTTTCACTGGTAAATTCCAGGAAATATTTAAAACAGAAACTCTAGTATTCTTATCTTTATTCTTTAAGAAAATAAAGATAAAATATGGTTACTATAATTAGATTTTATGAGACAAGCATGATTATGACACCACAAAATTCACAAAATTTAGTGAAAGAAGAAATATGGGAAAATAACCTTTGGGAGATGGATATAAATGTCTTCAACACAATAATAGCAATTTAGTAATATATAAAACACTAATAAGTACATCATGACCAACTAGGGCTTATTCTGTGAATGCAAGATTAGTTCATCATTTGAAAATCGATCAATGTAATTCACCATATTAATTGAATAAAAGAGAAACACAATACCTCTTCACAACAATATGTCCAACAAATTAAAAATAAAACTTCATCAACTAGAAAAGGGTATCTATTGTAAAACTATAGTTATATAAAACCATATATTTAATAGGGAAGGACTGAATAATTTCCCGTTAATATTGGAAACAAGAAAAGAATGTACCCTTCCAGTACCGCTATCAACATTGCACTTGAGATCCTTGTTCATGAAGTAAAACAAAATAAAAATTATAAATATAAAACAAAAAAGGACACGCAACCATGTATGTCTGAAGACAATATGATGTCTCTGTAAAAAAATGTAATGAATGAACCAAAAAATGTTTAAATTATAACATTTAATACATACATTTAACAATATTGCAAGATACAAAGTTACTATATAAAGAAAAGATATTTTTGTTTTTTATCACCTACAATTTCTATTAATAAATAGAATGTTCTTGTGTCATTTTTTAAAACAAGAATTCTATCTTTTTCTTGTAATGGTTATCCTTAATTCATAAGACATATATTTATGTTTACTAATTCCTATCAAGATTTTCACCTTATTCATATCTATGCATTCCTTTCCAACAAAACAAACATCTTTATTTTCACTTCATCTTTTAATCCTCTGACTTTGCCATTTTAATACCATGTAGATTTGTTTTAGACTATAGTTTATATTTTTAAACATTTTACTACAGAATAATGTACACACAGAGGAGTTTATACATCACAAGTACTTGATGAATTTTTGCAATACACTTGTGTAATTCTCATCAAGAAGCCAAGCAATATCAGCTCCTGAAAGTCACATCTCAGGCTCCCATCATCCAGAAACTGCTACTCTCTGCATCTTTTCCTAGTTTCTAACAGTTAGTTTTGCCTGTTTTTGTTTTCAATAGTAATGTGCCAATAAAAATATGCTCTTCTGCATCTGATTTTTTAGTTCAAAATTACGTTTGTGAGATTCATCCATGCAGTTGTGGCTCCTTCTCATCTATCCATAGAATTCTATAATGTTAATGTAGTATAGTTACTTATTTGTTTTTTTATTAAAGTACTTTTGGTTTTTACTTTCCTATTTGTAGCTATGGTGGATAAAACTTCTATGGGCACACTTACATCTCTCATGAATATGTACTTGTATCTCTGAGATATATCTCTGAGATAGAGATGACTTTCAGGATCATAGCATATTCATATATTCATCTTCAGTAGATACTGCTAGATTTCTAATGTGGTACTAATAATATTCTCAAGACAGTGTATTAGTTTCAATTGCTCCAAACTCTTGCCAAGTGTTGTTGATTTACATCTGTTTCATTATAGCCATTCCTGTTGGCTGATCCATTTTTAATGTTCCCATTGCTGTGCACTTAAAATAGCAAGACATTTAACAAGAGAAGTCACTCACAAGTATTTCCCATATGTACTCTCCCTGAGTTCATTGTTCTATTGGTTAATTTCTGTATTGGGATGCCATAACAATGTACTACACACTGGGTAATGGTGACTTAGACAATTGACATTTATTTTCTGGAAGTGAGAATTCTGAGGAAGTGAGATTTGGGGTGTATTAGTAAAGTAGTAAATGTTCTACTGAGAAATTAAACTAACTGGAGATACACATCTATCTATCTATATATTATATATGAGAGAGAGCACAAGCACGTGAGAGAGTAAAGACGTGGGCGGTGGAAGAGAAAGAGAGAGAGAGAGAGAGAGAAACTAGCTTATGCAATTTTGGAAGCCTAGAAGTCTTGAGACCTGCTGTCTGCTATCTAGAGAACTAGGAAAGTCAATAATTTAGTTTAACTCCGAAGACCTGAGAACCAAGAGCTCCAGTGTCCAAGGGCAGGAGAAAATGAATGTCTCAGCTCAAACAAAAGCAAATTTTCCTTTCCTCAATCTTTTTGTTCTTTTCTGGCCTTCAAGGGATTGAATGATGCCTATCCATCATTGGGCCCAATTCAAAAGCTCATCTCTTTCAGAAACACCCTCGCAGACATACCCAGAAATAATGTCTGACCAGCTCTCTTGGTATCTCTTAGTCCAATTGAGTCAATTTACCATCACACCAGGTGTGGTAAGAAGGGGTAGAATTATGCAGGAAAATGAATACTTCTGTGGATGCAAGCTCGTTTATTTACTGGGTATATAGTCATAGTCTTACTTCTTTTCTCATGTATACATGGGAGGGATAATATATACACTAATGCCTTGTTGTAAGAATTGGAGATAACGTAAGGTATCTAAGATGGAAAGTAGCACACAGTGGATGCTTAATAATTGGAATTAAAAAAAAAATCTTTGCTACATACTGATCCTCTGTTATGTGCTCAGTAAGGTTTTGGAAAATGAATGAATCAGCTGTTAGAAAGAAAAGCAAGATGTTCACAGCTTTTGCTTCTGAAGTTCGGCAAGAAGTGTCATTTACATCCCTAAGTGTGAGGAAGAGAGTCAGGTTATATAGACTATTGATCCCTAGTAAGGAGAGAGAAGGGAGTGATTAGATATTCTTGGTATGCTTGATTAGGCTGAAGTAAATCTTATAAAGACTCAATTGAATGAATTTTGATATTCCTAATAAAAAATATGGATCATTAAGATTTTACTTTAGAAACTAGATATATTGAATATAATCAAAAAGTCATTTGCTCCTAATTTAGGAAATAACAGATTCTTATGGTAATCTTCTAACTCGTAAGAAATGACTGGCTCTCAGAACTTCGGCATTCTAGTCTCGGCTCTACTAGCTTAATACACACCAACTCTGAATTCACAGACTAAATCTGCTTCTTCTTTGTGAAGATTTCACAATTGGCAGCATTTATTCCACAAGTCCCACACACCTTTAAAAGCAGAGTATTTCTTAGATGGTGGTTATCAGTTCTTTCATTTTTATTTTTATTTTTATGTACTGTTGCGTAACTGTATGTATTGCCACAAATGTAGAAGTGAAAACAGCACTGATTTATTTGCTCAGTGTCTGCGTGTTGTGTCTATTGTGGTTCAGCTGTACCCCTCCTTTACACGGCTGCAGTCCAGGTGTCTGCCAGCGTGGGGGCTTCATCTGAGATTCCACTGAGAAAGGACTCATTTCCCGGCTCCCTTGGTTTTGGGAGCCTTTGGTTCCTTGCAGGCTGCTGGACTGA
>CAUYQG010085686.1:80-43318 GCA_963574415.1 Tarsius wallacei
CAGGCACCCTTGTTGATAAGAAGTGTCCCCCCATCCCCAGACAGGTATTTACTGCCATTAATCCCTTCCCCTATGGCCCCCCCCCCCCCCCCCAAGGCCCCCCCCCGGCGCGCGAGGTGGGGGGGGGGGGAGGGATAGGGAAAGGGATTAATGGCAGTAAATACCTATCTGGCGATGGGTGGACACTTCTTATCAACAAGGGTGCCTAAACGAGACATATTTGTGTACCTAACCCTTAACTGTACCCCTCAATATCACAATTAAAAAATTTGTATATATATTTTTTTAAAAAACTGAGTTAAAGTATAGAGGAATAAAGAAGGTTAATACTTCTTGTCCAACTGTGTTTGTGGGTAAGTATTAGAATCCATTGCACCAATACAATACATGGTAAGGTTTATAATAAATTTTTTCTAGATAATTTTGGATTTCAACAAGGAAATTTAATATTATATTTATTCATTCCATTGGTATTTATTGAACATCTAGGATGTGCCAGGTAATTGGCAGAGGGTAGTGTGCCATCAAACAGGAGCAGATACAGAAATAGACAGAAAGTCACTAATCAAATAGTCACACAAATACATGTGAAATGATGAGTGTGAACATTGCCACTGAGGAAAAATTCATGGAGTGTAGACAGCAAGGGGACCATCGGTGAGTCTGGGAAGTCTCTGGGAAGTGATTCTCAAGTTGAGACCTGGGAATGAACAGGAGCTCCATGGGTAGGAAGAGTGGACAGAGTGGACACTTTGGGCAGCCAGAGGCAGGACTTCAGCCCTCCGTGGTGCAGAGACACTAGAGAATGGTGTAGGCTAAGGGGTCTGCTCCCAGCTCCAGGGTGACCGTAGCCATCAGGGCCTTCCTGGTCTGGTCTGCCATGTCTCCTGCTGTCTCAGTGCCTCCCCGGAGCCTCCTAGACGGGTAAGGGTAAGGGCAGCCTTGTCTTGTTCTAGTTTTCAGGGGAAACGTTTCAAGTTTCTGGCCACTTAGTAATATGTTAGCTGCGGGTTTATCGTAAATGGCACTTACTGTTTTGCAGTATGTTCCTTCTATACCTAGGTGTTTGAGGGTTTTTATCAAGAAGGGATGCTGGATTTTATCAAAAGCTTTTTCTGAATCTAATGATAAATCATGTGGTTCTTTATTTTGCATCTGTTGATGTAGTTAATTACATTTATGGTCTTACAAATGTTGAACCAACCCTGCATCCTGGGGATGAAGTCTACTTGGTCATGGTGGATGATTTTTGAGATGTGTTTTTGGAACCAATTTGCTAGAATCTTATTGAGGATTTTGCATCTATGTTCATGGGATGTTGGCCTGTAGTTCTCTTTTTTTGTTGGATCTTCACCCGGTTTGGGTATCAGTGTGATGTTAG
Source organism: Tarsius wallacei (assembly GCA_963574415.1). Taxonomy (NCBI): domain Eukaryota; kingdom Metazoa; phylum Chordata; class Mammalia; order Primates; family Tarsiidae; genus Tarsius; species Tarsius wallacei. The sequence goes on from CAUYQG010085686.1 coordinate 1,462, forward strand.
CTTTGTAAAATGGTTTGGGGAGAATTCCATCTTTCTCAATTGCTTGGAATACTTTCAATAGGATTGGTATCAGCTCCTCCTACATTTTGTAGAATTCTGCTGGAAAGCCATCCGATCCAGGGCTATTTTTTTGTAGGTAGTGTTTGTATGACAGAGTCAATTTCCTGGGTTGTTATTGGTCTATTTAGTGTCTTGATGTCTTCTTGTTTCAACCTGGGGAGGTTGTGTGATGTCAGAAAATCCTCCATTTTATTTAGCTTATCAAATTTGTTTCCATTTAGGTGTACATAGTAATCTCTGCTAGTCTTGTATTTCTTCAGGGTCAGTTGTGATTTGATTTTTTGTATTTCTGATTGTGTTTATTTGGGCTTTTTCTCTCTTTTTCTTTGTCAACCTGGCTAGGGGGTCCATCACTCTTGTTAATTATTTCAAAGAACCAGCTTTTTGTTTTGTTGATGTTTTCTGGAAGCTGGTCTGGAAGCTGCATAATCTCTTAGGGATTGGATGTCTGGGAAGGATTTTAATTCTTCAATACTGATGAAGCTGAGCTTGGCTGGATTTGAAATTCTTGGTTGAAATTGTTTATCTTGAGGACTTTGAATATAGGACTCCAGTCCTTTCTTGCTTGTAGTGTTTCTGCCGATAGTTCTGCTGCTGTTCTATTGGTTTTTCCCAATAGGTAGTCTGACGTTTCTCTCTTGCTGCCTTTAGGATTTTTTCTTTTGTTCCTACTTTGTGTAGGCAAATAACTATTTGTCTAGGGGTTGGTCTTCTCTTTTGATGTCTTGTGAAGGTTTTCTGTATCTCTTGTACTTGGCTGGTCACATCTCTGGTGAGATGGGGAAAGTTTTCTGGAATTATCTCCTAGAATACTTGCTCCAAGTTGTTCTCCATTTCTCTTTCTTCTTCTGGGATACTAATCAGGTATAGGTTTGGCCTCTTGATATAATCGCACATCTCTGTAGGCTTTTTTCTTTCTTTCTGGGTCTTCTTTCTATGTTTTTTACAGATCAGGTTAATTCTGTGTTTTGGTCTTCAAGTTCTGAGATTCTTTCTTCAGCTAGATTAATTCTGCTTTCCATGCTTGTTATCTTGTTATTTATTTCCTGGATGAAATTTTTTATTGCCAAAGTCTCTGTTACAAGTTCTTTCAGTGTCGCATCTTGTCTTTCTTGAGTCTTATTTACTCTTTCCATTCATTCCCTAATCCCTGTTGTATCTGAGACCAGTCATTGGTGACTTCCATTGTTTGGGCACCAAGGTCTAATTTTTCAGGAGTTTTGTCTTTGGTACACTTGAAATTGCCTGTGGTCTTCCTTTGTTTTTTCCTCATTTGTGACATATCTCTTGTTTTTCTCTTTATTTCTGTTATTCAGTGTTAGTGAGAGAGGCTTTCTTTTCTGATGTTTGCTCAGTCCTCTATTCCCTGATCCAGGCTCTGGATTTTTTCACTGATCTCTTTGGAGTCCTTCCTTGTCCTTTTCTGGTCTTTGTGTCACATCTGGATCTGGGTAGGTGGTGGAGCACCTGGACTCAGCACTCATCAGGTCCTTCTGAAGTTTATGTTTTCATGATATTTTCTCTGGGTCATAATCAGTTCCTGAGTAATTGATCCACCAGTTACAGAGATCAGGTCTGTTGCTCTGTGGTGAGCAAGTTGGAGCACTTTCCTGCCCCACCTTCAAGATGGTGGTGCAGTGTCTCTCTTGTCCTCTTCCGTGGGACTTTGCTTCTGGACTCCCTTTGCAACCCCTGCTGCCAGTGTCCTGCCAGGTGCTGAAGTGGTGAGGCAAAACCTGGAGCTGGCAGTCTCTCCTGCTAATGGTGAGGGAGAGCCTGGGGCGACAGTCTCTCCCAACCACTTTTCACAGGGAAACTTGTTCGTTCTAAAAAAAAAAAACCATGGCGCTCAGCTTCTGTGACCAGGGAAAAGCCAGAGATGAAGCAGAGAAGCTGCAGCACCAGTTGTTGCACCAGGGACCTGGCCACCTGCTCAAGAGCCCGAGCTTAGGCAGTCTCTCTCAGCATTTTCTTCCCAGGGAGGGTTTTGTTGATTTTTTAAAAAGAAAGAAAGAAAGAAAATGGTGCTTACCTTCTGCATCCTGGGAGTCGCTAGGGTCCAAGCCCAGCAAATGTGGAATGAGCTGCTCCACCAGGAGACCCCTGGCCTCCAGCTCCCTAGCTGTCGCTCAGTCAGCCACTTACATGCCCACTCATTCACCAGCACATACACAAAATTTTCCATACACTCACTCACACCGGGACTCGCATATCCAACTGGCTCAGCCGCCATCTTCCCCCTGCCTCCTGGACCGTGAATTTTAAATCATTATAATTATGCTCAAACACATTTTTATTAATCAAAATAAGAACCACTATAATCAACACATTTTTGCTAATGAGAAACAAGTTTGTTTATTCCTATAGCATAGAAATCTGTGCTTCAAGATTTGACAAACTCTTGGAAGGCATTTTCTGATTCCTGCTGGTTGGGGAAGCGTTTTTCCTGCAAAAAGTTGAAGTGATAGTCAATTGGCAAGCAGTCATGGGAATATGGTGGATTATACAAAACGTTGTAGCCCAATTCATTCAAATTTTGAAGCGTTGGTTGTGTGATATGCAGTTGGGCATTGTCGTGGAGAAGAATTGGGCTCCTTCTGTTGACCAGTGCTGGCTGCAGGCATTGTAGTTTTCAGGGCATCTCATTGATTTGCTGAGCATACTTCTCAGATGTAGTGGTTTTGCTGGGATTCAGAAAGCTATAGTGGATCAGACCAGCAGCAGACCACAAAACAGTGACAGTGCAAGTTTGGTTTTGGAAAGTGCTGTAGAGCTTCTCAGTCCAACCACTGAACTAGTCATCACCAGTTGTCGTATACAATCCACTTTTCGTCACAATGCAGTCAAGAAATGGCTCATTGCTGTAGCATAGAATAAGAGAAGATATTTCAAAACGATGTTTTTTTGGGGGGAAGGCAGTTCATGAGACACCCACTTATTGAGCTCTTTGATCTTTCCAATTTGCTTCAAATGCCGAACAACTATAGAATGGCTGAGTTCTTCAGCAACTTCTCATGTAGTTTTAAGAGGATCAGCTTTGATGATTGCTCTCAATTGGTCGTTGTCAACTTTGGATGGCCAGCCATGATGCTCCTTATCTTCAGTTCTCCCGTCTCCTTTGCAAAACTTCTTGAACTACCACTGCTCTGTACATTGGTTAGCAGTTTCTGGGCAAGAAGCATTGTTGATGTTGCAAGTTGTCTCCGTTGCTTTACAACCCATTTTGAACTCGAATAAGAAAATTGCTCGAATTTGTTTTTAATCTAGCATCATTTCCATAGTCTAAAATAAATATAAAATAAATAGCAAGTAATAAATCATTAACAAAAAAACATAAAACAAGAAACGCACATTAAAATGATGTGTAACATCACATTTATTTAAGAATGTATTCCAATATCAAAAGGTAAATATCAGCAATGCAAAAACTGCAATTACTTTTGCATGAACCTCATACAATGGTAGAGTTGAGTAGACACGATAGATACTATATGGCCTACAAACCTGAAATAGATACTACTTAGTCCTTTACAGAAAAGTTAGCTGCCTTCTGTTCTAGAGTGTTAATATTGTGCTTTACTTATCATTGCATCTCCAAGTCATGGCAGAATACCTGATGCCTGATAAACACATAATAAATATTAGCAATATTTGTTGAGGGAATACATGTCTGTTTATTAGATGATTGTTGAGTAAATACAAATTTGAGAAGAGTATTGCCAGGATCATTATTAAAACTACTTTATGACTCACAGGAGTGGTGACCATGAGATTAGAACTAAAAATTGACACACAACCTGACAAGTAGGTATATACTTGGGTAATTATCATATAAAACTTTTAAAATTAAGAATGTCCTTTAAAACCCAGAGTGGGTGATCTGCACTGTGGTCTCCATGGAATAACTTGATTTTGGAATGGACAGAGATATTTTGATTATGCCTGAAACAAGATAGAATTTGTGTAAGTTAGAAGAATTATCTCATAGGTTGGATATTTGGAGTAAGGGCTTATGTCAGAACAACCTCCATAGTTCCACGTGTCAGTTAATCCCATGAAAATATGAATCTGGTTGGTCTATATGAGAATTAATTTTTGTATCTTAATGATGAAGCTTAGAATGAGGGGCGGAAGAGAATTAAGCATATCTTCACACTTTGATCCAAATATACTCTAGTCATTTACTCTCTGCTCACAAATCTGCAGCTATTAGAAGACATGAAATCATTTCTTTTGCTCTTCTCTGTCAAATTGTTGATGAACATGATTTCACAAAATTGAAACAGCCAGAGTTACCATAGATGAGAAATGAATTTCAGGTCTTGGTTATGCAACATTATTTTATCTTATAAGAACCAGTCATCTAAAAAAATCATAACATTTCTCAGTGTTGGGTTGGATTTTTTATATTTTCAGTAAAGTTATAAAGGAAACTAGATATCTTTATTTGAATAGGTAGATTCTACAGGGCTTTTCTGAAGAGAGTAAGGAAGGCAGAGAGCTTTTCTTTATTGAAGCCAATTTGGGAAGCAAACAAGAGAAAAAAAAAGAATAATATTCATTGGTAATATTTGTGATCAACATAGAAAGAGAGCAGTTAAATGATGATTTTTTTACTCTAAGCTGATTCAAAGAAATGAGGAATTATAAAGTTGATAAGCTCACAGAGTTATATCTGTCCATCCATCCATCCATGCACCCACTCATCTATTCATCTCCCAATAAGTACTGTTGTATTTATTAAATTACATTTATTTCATTACTATTTGTCCAGCTCTGTGGTAGATGTTATGGAAGATACATGGTAAATAAAAGGTAATTCTTATTCTTGAATATTCATAGCATGTTAAATGTGAAGGAACTTTAAAGATGATGTTATTGTAATTCTACACTCTCTCTTCAAGGTAAAGAAACCATTGTTAGGTGATTTGCCTAAGGTACTATTCAAAATGTTATATGGTGGGCCACATGACCTTCGCTCCTAGTCCAATAAGTTTTCTACAATATTTATTGGATAAGTCAGACGTATGTATCTGCCTAAAAAGTTAAAAAAATAAATAATCCCAGGTCATATAAGCAAGCGGGTTATCATTCAATATGCTTGATCTGTGGGAAATCCAAAAATTTTCATCATTGACTGCTTACATATCTTCTTTTGAGAAATGTCTGTTCATGTCTCATTTCTTTATCTGATTCATTATTGATGGGTAGCTAGGTTGGTTCTATGTTTTTACTATTGTGAAGAGTACTGTGATAAACATAACAGTGCAAGTGTCTTTTTGGTAGAATGACTTATGCTTCTTTGGGTAGATACCCAGGAGTGGAACTGCTGGGTTGAGTGACAAATATATTTTTAGTTCTTTGAGAAATCTCCAAACTGCTTTCCACAGGGGTTAAACTAGCTTACATTCCCACCAACAGGGTATGATCATTCCCTTTTTTCTGCAGTCTCACCAACCTCTGTTGTTTTTTTGACATTAATAATAGTCATTCTGACTGATGTGAGGTATTATCTCGTAGTGATTTTTATTTGCATTTTTCTGATGATTAGTGAGGTTGAACATTTTTTCATATGTTTGCAGTTGAAGGTCATTATTCTAAGTGAATTAACTCAGAAACAGAACATGTTCTCACTTATAAGTGATAGCTAGACTCTGGATACACATGGACATAAGAATGGTAACAACAGATACTATGGACTCCTAAAGTGGGGAGGAAAGGCATAAGGGTTGAAAAACTACATGTTGGGTACCATATGCTCACAATTTGGGTACTGCGTTCAATAGGAGGTTAAACTTCACCATCATGCAATATACCCATGTAACTAACCTGCACGTATACTCCTTGAATCTAAAAAAAAAAAGAGAGAGAGAAATAGAATACTCATTATTCAGCAAGATAATTCAAGGCAGGTTTAAGAGTAGAACTGAGTCAGGACCTGGACTTACAGGGAACACAGAGCCTGGCATCATAAATGGTAGACAGAAGACAAACACAAGAAATAAATGCAAGGGAAGGGAAACTAAGCAGTAGTAAAGAAGAGAGACAACTAGGATAGAAAAGGATTTTTAAAAGTGGTATAGATGCCCTGCCCAGAGCAGAAGGCCTTGAGGAGGAGCCACAGAAGTGAGCTTGGGTCAGTGAGGTGGGAGCAGTTTACGTAAGAAGGCTGAATGCCTGCAGAGACATTTTTCCTATTAGTAGGAGACTGAGTATAAGTCAGGTTTTTGGAAAATTTATACAGTGCACTCCCACTCTAGAGAAAGACAAAACATTCTTCAAGGACTCAGCAAGGAACTCAAAGGGAAAGAAAATCCCTTTGGTAAATTAAGTAAATACAGCAGTGAGTGTATTGGGTTTCCTTTTTCAAATCCTTATATTGCACACTACTTCCTGATACTTGATCAAAATTTATAAATTTGCTGGGAAAATCTAAGTAGGAATATTTGAAAAAACAACCCACAGAGAACTAAGATATGCATACACTTATTTTCAGAGATAGTCAATTTCTGTTCCACTGGGGTTTGGATTTTGTTTAAAGTTTTGATATATGCCTCAAATTACTGCTGATGTTGGATGAAACACATCCTCAAACATCGCACTGTCACAGTGATGTCTACGAATCACTCAGAACACCATCACTGACAGATAGTAAATATTTTATATCTTATTGAAAAATAATATTTTCCTTGTAAAATCGAAACCATATTCCTTTTAGGCTCTTCCCAAAATTCTCCCTTGAGAGACTTTAAAAATAATCATGCCTAAACCTTCATCATACAAATTTGACAGGGAATTTTTAGGGTAAGAGTTTTCAGTTTGAACTTTAACTCCCATGGGTTTTGGGTACCAGATTCTCTTTTCCATCATCACCATGTACCCCATTGCACACACATGAGGAATTGGTGTGAAAAAAGAACCTGTAGCTGTCAACTTTCATTTAGTTTTTTTTTCTTTTGTAAGGAGAAAATCAATATCTATTATAGTATTGCCAACCTATAACTATTTCTTCAACTCCATCTTTACTAGTTTGCAATGACCAGGCTTTTTCAACTGCACAACAATTTCTGCCCTTATTTGCATAGTTAACTTGCTTTTCAGTGAAAGGGGTGACGTGAACAGAGAAAATCCAGGGGTTCACTGTTGCTGTTACTGACATGGTGAGGCCAGATGGTGTGAGCATCTCCTAAAGCTTGGCTTGAGGGATCAGCTACCTTAACATCTCTTTAAACACTCTTCCTCATTCTTTTTCAAGGACCTTATAGTTTATGGAAGAAAAGAAATATTAACAAATGACTTGTGCCATGGGAGAAAGGCAATCGAGTACCCTGAACATGCAGGATGTGCTCCATTTCCTGATAGAGAAGGTTGACTACTACACTCCTCTGAAAATAAACAAGTGTGTTTTGTTTAGACTGTAGTCTAACCACTCTCATCATTTTCAGATGTAGGTGGGTTCTTCTGGATAGATGATGTTATGGATAGCAATGGGGCCAGAGGTGTGGGAAGTGGGCATTCACTTTGTTGGTTGTGGGATGTGCTGGAAGATATCGTAGACTCTCTGAAAGCAATTTGGTAATATGCTCCAGGAAGGCTTTGTGCATCTTATTTACTGCTTTATCCCTAAAGCCTAGAATACAAACTGAACAAGTGAATAAATGTCAAAATCTTTAAAATTTTGCACATGTTTTAATGCACAAATTCTAAGACTTGAAATCATCTTGAAGCTCCCGTAAGATTTAACTGTAAGAATATATGTTATATTATTATTTATAATACCAAATGCTTGCAGTGGCTCATTTGGGCTTATCAGTATAGGCTTGAATAAAAATTATATAACATCCCCATCATGGATTATTAGGTAGCTATGAATGCTGATGCTGCATAAAAATATATAAATGATACAGAAAGATATAAGAGACTGGTTTATGAGTAGGTCATAAAACAGTGCATAGAGTATTAATCCAAATACAAATTTTTTAAAGGTTGTCAAAGAAGAAAGTTTACCAGAGGCTCAGGCACTACCTCAAATACCAAAAAATTCTTAAATGTCCATGGCTAAAACAATAACACTTGTGCTATGTGATTTGGTGAATCATCAAGGCAGCTTCACTCAGCACAGCTGCTCAGAATCCCAGGTTGAAGACAGCATCAAATGAACACTGATCACAGGGCCATGTAGGGAAGAGCTCTGGAAAGTTTATACGGGAACCAAATGCTCTAACCTGGAAGTAAAACATCAGTTCTGCTCACAACTCATTGGTCAGCTCTAGTCACATGTCCCATCCATCCAAAAGGGAGCAAGAAATTATAATCCTTCCATGTAACTGGGAATGAGAAAATTAGAAATATTTTGTGAGCAACACTCAGGATATCACCAATGGACATCAATATTCAACGTACTTAGTTGTCCATAGAGAGACAACCCCAAAGTCTTATCCAATCAAGGCACAAAACTCTAATTCCATAATCTCTGTGTGGTGACCAAGTGGTCTCTTTACCAAGCCTGAATATGGCTTCTTTCGATCTTCAAACCAACTGAAATACAACAGATTATCTCCTCCCCTTATACCAAGTACAGAATGGTAGAATAGGGGCAAAGTGTCTGTAACATTTCCTTTGGAATGAAGTGGCTGATTCATATTACTTGACAAAGAAAGTTTCTTGATTAGGTTCTGATTTGGTTTCTGAATTCGGTTCTCCAGAACCCCTGGGTAGGGGTTTCCCAGTCCATTTTTATTTACGGCTCTTGGTATTGCCCTTAGGGGGTCATTCCCCTTCTATTTTTTGCCCTTGATACATCTGAAGAGTAAACTGTAGGATGTGTTGTCCTTCAAGGATGAGACGCTTTCTTAGCCTCACAAACCTAAATCTTGTTAACATTTTTGTGTTTAGACTACCCAAAACTCTCACAAACTTTTTCAGAAGATTCATTGTTTCTTTGGCTATACAACTTTCTCAAGAATTTAATCAGCTTTTTTTTTATAACTGATTCTGGCCAGATCCTTGTGCCAATAACTACAAACACAGTTCTTTTTTGAGACATACCTCTTTCGGTTTCATCTGAGCTGTAGGTATCTTAAGCCAACCAAGCTTCAGTAAAGAGTGACACTTTAGTCTTCTTTATTTGAGCCATTTTCTCAAAATGAAAGGCTAACCTGGTGCCATCTTAATCCATTTAGAAGGTTAAAAATGTGTGCGAAAACCATACCCTTGATTTATTTCTTGAAGCAAGGCTGTGTTCTAATCAGTCTTTCACCAACTGATAAGAAACAATTGCCTTTTCCTAGTCCTTCAAGTCTCTGAATTTTCCAGATTATCTCTTTCATCTTTTGTACCTGCTTCCAGTTAATTTTGTTTTTAGATCATTATTTTATTGTAGTATTTTGTCAAATGCAGCCAACAGCAATCAACACTTGCTATAAAAGTTCTGTTTTTCAATCATTCCCTCTAAAGCTACAAGTTCACAAAGTACATTACCTTCAAGTTTTCACAGGTGGCAATTTTACAGAGCACTTTATGTATAACAGATTTCTGTCTTTCCAGCTGCAACTAAAGATTCCTTGCTACCTGCCACTTGGCCACTGGCTGAGTCATGTCACAGACTTTACATATTTGATACAGTATTATTCCAATTCTAGGTATTTTTTTATCTGACCAGGAAAAGACTTAGTCTTCAGTTTTATAGGTTCCTGAAATTTGATTGTCATCACATGATTTTTGTCGCAGGCAATTGGAATACACATTTAAGCTTCTAAGAGATTATAGATAAAAGTGCTGACTTGTTAGTTTAAAATAGAAAGTTCACTGAAGTGACTATAATATCTGTTTTCTGAGTAGAACATATTATCCCCTGGGTCAAGGAATAAACCAGCCTTTTAATTGAAATGCTTTTTGATGAGTAAGCAATGCATTGCTTGATCCTGAGTGACACCACTGTGAGTTAATTCACCCAATCTCTGTGGAACCTCAACCTCCCTGTGGTATGAGAGAGCCCAACTCTTCACTGATGGGTACACTTTCTCTTGAACAGGGCTATCTTGTGTAGCTTATGTCTAGAGAAAGACAACAAGCAACGAACACAAAGAAGTTTCGTACAGTGTGAATCTTTGTAAAATATAATAAAGCTGATTGATGGTCTGTAGTGAACATTGGGGGAGGGGGTGGAGGAAGATATTTTTGCTAGAATGGCCAGTGAATGCCATTCTAACAGTGCCATTTGAGCTGAGGCTCAAATGAGGGGAAAGAAGACATCAAAGATGATCTGAGGAAAGAGACTTCTATGCAGAAAGAGTAGCAGGTAGAAAAGGCCAGAGGCATGAATGAGCTCAATGTGTTGGGAGGATGGAGGGAAGGCTGGGAGGACATGAGAAGAGTGTGCCGTATGTCCCAGAGGTTGGCAAGAAGGGGGGGTCCTAGGCATAGCATTGTTGGTTATATTAAGTTTCTGTTTTACTCTAAGCCCAGTGGAACCACGGGGTGCTTTTAAGCAATGGATTGATTTAGTCTGATTTACGCTCTGAAAAGCTCATGCTGACTGGCTGCTGTGTGGAGAATGATGCCAGCAGGGGAAGAGTGGAAGCAGCCCACTGCTGCCCAGTGGGGAGATAGTGGTCACTTGGATCAGGGTTGTAGCAATAGAAATGGAGACGGGTGGAGGGATCTTGACTATATTTTAGAAATTAGAGGAGGTAAGATTTCAGATAGATTGGATGAGATATGGGAGGCAAAGACAGAAAATAAGGGCCACTTCGAGTTTTTGGACCCAAAAAAGTTGGTGGTGCCATTAACTGAGTTAAGGAAGACAACTGTGGGCAAATCAAGAATTTTATTTTGGACATACTAAAGCTGAGATGTCTATTAGCGCAGAGGGGGTGTCAAGTAGGCAGTTGGATATATAAATCTATAGCCCAGGGGAGTGGTAAGAGCTGGAGATAGAGATTTATGAGTCATCAGAACAAAAAATGTTATTTCAAGCTATAGAAGAGGATGAGATCACCTAAAGGAGGAATTTGGAGAGAAAGGAGGATGGAGCATACAGTTAAGGATTAGTAGAGAAGGAAGAACTAGAAATGGAGCCTCAGAAGGAGCAAGCTTCAGGTTAGAAGAAAATGAGATGAGTTTTTGCAAGAAGAAAGCCAAATGCTGAAAAATGAGTAATGTCCTATCCCATATTCTGGAATAATTTGGGTTATTTTCCCCAAACACACACAATGCCATGTCCCTCCTTTTAACATGTAATCCTACTGGAAAGAAGGTTAATTTCAGCACAGTGGTTGTCCATATTATTTTTATCTGTTGCTCTGTTATATCAGGAAGTGGATGAAATGGCATCTTGACAGACCAGGAGGGTCTTGGATCTATCCTTCAACATGGGCATTACTGATACTAACGTCACCACCACTTGCTGCGGGAATGTGGTAAAGTCACATGAGCTCATGTCCTCATTTGTTATCTGGAGATGACCAGATTACAGGCTTGTTGTGGGAATTAATTAATATAATGTATACAAAGCACTAAGCTCAGCACCTGGCAAAACGAACGTATATCACAAAGGGTGGTCTATTCCACCCCGCATCCCCCCCACCACAGGTAATGAGTGGTCGAGTATGGACATGGATCACTAAGTAATCTCAAGATTACTTAGAAAGAGAGATAGAGATTTATGAGTCATCAGAACAAAAAATGTTATTTCAAGCTATAGAAGAGGATGAGATCACCTAGAGGAGGAATTTGGAGAGAAAGGAGGATGGAGCATACAGTTAAGGATTAGTAGAGAAGGAAGAAAATGAGTTGGTTCACTGTTTAGAGCTATGTTGGAGAAATAATGACAATGTATTATTGCTCTAGGACAGAAGTTAAGCATTCAGCCTATAGAGAAACACCCTACTATTGCTCCTGTACTGTCTAACAAATACTCTACCTCTCGTCTCTTTCAGAGTCAGGGTGTGTGGCACTCAAGTCATGTTTTAAGGGATGGGGCATCAGAGAGAGAAACAGAGCCCTGTGCTTCTCTGATGAGGCCTATCTTTGAAATTGGAGGACCAGGCTGCTCGTGGACAGATGGGATGGAGAACAGGGCCCTTGCACAGTTGAGAGAGGGTCATAAACTCTGCTGAAATAAGCAAGCATCTCCCTGCCCTGGGAGGCCCACAAGCCTATCTTATTCTTTGAAGCACAAGAGAGTGGGTCAGAGATATAATTGTGCAAGTGTCTCAGATTCATTTTTCAGAAAATGAGGCCGTCAGCCCTCACTGCTCTGTGGAAGCTTTTGTTAAACATAACAATTCCTCTGAAAATGTTACAGTTCCCCTGTAGTCCTGCTGTGCTGGTCTCTTCTTCTCTGTGGAGGCAGTTGGGTGGTCGTGGCTGCTCAGCAGTAGGGTAGAGGAAAGACATCAACACCCTTTTTCCAAACTAACACTACCACTCTCTCCAAGGGCACCCACAAGAGTCTGGAGATGGTACCCTTATCACACCCCTCACCCAAAAAACATGCCTATTTTTCAGTTCAGATTGACCCTATAGTTTAATTATTCATTAAGAGGAGTCATCATTTTGGACTAATTATTTAGAAAGGTAGTGGAATACACCTGTGGAATACACTACCTCATTTTGAATCTTAATTCCATTATAAAATCTCTGTGCAATTGATGACATTGGCTAATCTCTCCTAATCCTCAATTTCCTCATCTGTAGAATGGGAGCAATGATTGTTGCATAACACACTGTATAGCTTAATAAAATAATCTGTAAAAGGCTAACTTAGCACTATTAACTCCTTCGTAAATGTTGTTGGGATATTTTATCTGTTATGCAAGAACATGGAGAAGCTCATTGTAACAGATTTTTTTGTACTGCTGTTGTCACCAGTGGTAGTTTACATGTCACTGGTTAAAAACCTTTATTCCACCCTCTCTGATGTCTTAAAGAGAGAAATGCCCGGTTAAGAGGATCCAGGAATCAAGCTGCATGATATAGGAGAGGATAATGACACCTCCTCTACTTTTATATTTATGAGAACATTCAGTCCATCAAACAAAATTTCACCACAGAGCTGGAGTCATTTAACTGAGTATGTTTATCTTTAGGGTGTTTTCAGTTACATGCCATAGAAACCATGATAGAAACTGGCTTCAATAGTAAGAAATTGGGAACAGAAAACCAAACACTGAATGTTCTTACTTATAAGTGGGAGCTAAACTAAGGATATGCAAACATAGAGAATGGTAAAATGAACACAGGAGAGTCAGAAGTGGGGGATATGGGGAGGAGAGAAAAAAAAAAATCACCTGCTGGATGCAGTGTGTACAGGTGGGCGAGTACACTTAAAGCCCAGACCAAAACTATTTGCAACCTCCAAAGCTATTGAAATAAAAAAATTAAAAAAATAAGAAATTATATCCCACAAAGCTGAGGGGTAGGACCACCCCCCTCCATGTTCTCAGAGAGTCATCATGTCCATGCCGTCTTCAAACACTGCCCTTGCCTTCAATCTTGTCTGCCTGGTCACAAAACAGATATTAGAATCCCAGCCACCACCTTCAGACATGAGTGTGTACAGAGAAAGAAGGGCCATTTTTTTCCTTATGTTTCCTTCTTATAGGATCCCACTGATGACTAGAAGAAGTGGCTGGCATTTGCCAACCTCCTGGACAATTCCTACACTTGTCCTTTACAGGACGGCTTCCCTAGGCATGTAGATGGTTGCAAAGGTTCAGCATAAATTAGTTCACTGACTCACCAGTCCAGACCACTGAGGCCCCCCATCTTTGTCGCACTTCTTCCACTTAGGAAGTTAGACATTTTAAATTCTGTTACTTGTAGAACCTTATTCCTGTTTCCATTTTGTTAAAAATCAATTTGAGTTATCTGTCACAGACAACAAAAAAGACTCCTGCTGATTTAAGCAGAAGATAGATTTATTTTAAAATGTACTAAATAGTTCCAGAGTGATCTTGAATTTTCTTTTGCTATAAGAGCATTTTTGGAACAATTGACAAATTCTGAATAAATGTCACCGATTCGATAATATTACTGTATCCATATTAATTTTATGACTTTGAAAGTTGTGCCATGTCTATATAATAGAATTTCTTTTCAGTAAATACCCAATGTCATTTTAGGGGAAAGGCATCATGTCTACAGTGTACTATTAAATGGTTTAGCAAAATTACACAGAAAGAGAAAGAGAGTGAGAAAGGAGGACGGGGAGTGGGAGGTGGGAGGAGGAAGAGGAGGAAGCAGAGGAAGAGAAAGGGGAGCGGGGGAAGAGGAGGGGGAAGAGGAGGAGGAGGATGACCATGTAGAATCATATTAACATTAGCAATCTGGCCGAAAGGATATGTAGGAATTCTTTGAACTACTCTTGTAACTTGTGTGTATGTTTAAATTATGTCAAAATTTTTTAAAAAAACATTTAATAACACAAAAAGATGAAAGGTAAGATTGCCATGATGCATCAGTGCCAAAAGCTTGCTTTAACAACTCTCCAAAGACAGTGAGGAGATGCCTAGTGAGCAGCTCAAGAGTGGAAGAGATTGCAGGAGATCTAAGCTGGAAGACATCAGAACAGGAAGCCACAGTTCAGACACACCTTGGAACCAAGCCCTCTGGAAAACACTGCTCCCAGCAGGATGTGTTCCCCTTGTAGCCTGTGCTGCTGCGGTGGGTGTTCCCCCATCTCCAAAGCCATAGGTGATGTGGGTGTCCCCTCCATTTCCATCCCCATGGTGTTGTGGGTTTCTCTGTCTCCATCCTTATGGGTACTGTGGGTGCCCTCCTCTCCATCTCCACTGGTGCTATGAGTATCCCCCACACACTTCCTCGATGCCTTGGCTGCTCTGGGTGACAGCTCTGTTTATGACTCCCACCCCTGCCAAGTGCTTTTCTCTAGGACCTCTCGCTTCATCACATTAAATTCTGGGTACAGAAATCAGGTTGTGAGAGCGCAGGCTGTGGATCTGTACTCAGGTGCAAGGGCCTCTTGTGACATGAACATCAGGGGTCATTTGTCTTCAGAGGGACACACGAGTTCTGCTTTGCCCACAAAGGAGGGATTCTCCAAAGAGAAAGGGTTTCAAGAGACCGCAGAACCCCCAAGAATGACACATGGTCATGACAGGCAAGTATGTGCAGTTCTCTCTCTTAGAATGTCAAAATACACCCTGGGTTTTGCACTGCTGAAGGCAAGAGTGAAGGTATATGTATTTCCCTCAACTTGAAAGGAATAAAGTACTCACAGATGTCGGATTCACTCTTACTAATAATCATAGGGTGGTTAATATGGAAGGAATTATTCCTGATGAGGCTTAACCACTTTCTGACATCACACAGGGAACTGGAACCCTTCATTTTTCACTGGAGTGATTTTATTCTGAATATTCCTCATTCTGACATTGATATACTTTTTGTTCCTTTTCACATACTTTCTAAAGTTTTCTCCTTCTCAAAAAGAAAACAGCTTTCTTTTTGTAAAACTGTGAATGTATTTGACATGAGGCTGACATTTTTGTTTCAGAAGACACTCAGCTACCCTTGGCTCTGGGACCCTACTCAGTGTATTGCACGGAATCAACATACTTTTGTTTGTTACTCAAATTTTGTTTTACTAACTAATATAAGTATAATGATATAATATTAAGGTCTTACTCTGGCCTAGTAGTGCAGGTGCTGTTTGCAGTTTAGCATTAAGAATGCCCCCCAGCCTTTTTTGGTCTTTTTTGCCTATCAGAAAAGAAAGACTCATGTCTTAGTGAAGAAACACACACACACACACACACACACACACACACACAGAGAGAGCAGTGTTATATAACTCTTAAGAATATAATATTTTATTTTTATAAATGTTCTTCATAAAAATGATTAGAAGAAAGCAGCAAGATATGAAAAACTGTACTCTAAAGGTATGTAACATCAGGTTGGAACTGTTATATTACTTGATTGTCAAAAGTTTCTTCGGAGGAGTTGAGGAAATTTTGCTGTTTCGTTTGGCAGGCAGATCTGAGACGAATGTAACGGGTCTTTGGCGGTGCTGACCTGCTTCTGAAAGAGGGGTGATGGAGGGGGAGGGAGCGGAGGGGAGAAAGATACATTACTTCCACTCCTTGAGGGGCAATTTGGGTGAACAATCTGAGTTATAGGAGGTATTGGCAGAAAGTGAATATTGTCTGAGAGGATTACTGCAAAATGTTCTAGCTGGGGACGGCTCCAAGAACCACTCATCAGTTACAGATAGTACCGGGGTGGCAGCAGGAGCACCCTTGTGGGCTTCTGCCCAGGAAATTGGAAAAAGCCTGTTATTTTTGACCTCTCCCTCCAGGGGTGACTCTTCTTACCTAAGGAACTCAACTGTTCATCAAACACCTGCCACGCAGAGCAGCATATCCATTACTAAGCAATGCCCAATGCAGGACAGTGACATTAGATTGCCTTGGAAATGATGAAGACCAACTTAGTCTTTGTCAACCCTCGGAGTGATTCTGTGGTCTCTGGACACAGATGAAAGGAGCAAACGTGGAATTTCTGGGTCCCAGAATCACATTAGGGTTAGGCAAAATTCCAGATTTTCCTGGAGTCATGTTGGCCATAAGTGCTGTTTCTTTGAGACAGCAAATAAATGACATGCATGTACTTGCATGGTGGGACTTGGTAGGCAAAGTGAGCCCATCTAGGGATAAGAGGATTGGTGACAAGGGACCCTGGATGCCGGCTAGGCAAATGGAAAGACTTTAGGACATGCATGAGAATACACAAAGTGTAAGCAAAACTTTGCATATTTTCTTATGAGCATTCATTTTTCTGTGAAACATGCTTACTTCCTACCAAAGGGATTCGGAGCCTGGAAAGTTTTGGAAATACTGCTCCAGCATGAATGGCACAAATGCCTCTGAATCAAGGACGTCTCTGGTCTTAGACAAATCTCGTTAGAGGGCAGAGCAGAGCATTAGCTTCAGTGCCCCCTGTAAGGAAAACCAAAAAATCACCAGAGTAAGCTGATAAGGTGTAAATTTGCCTCACTCCTGCTGGACATTGCCCTTGAGGGAAATTAAAAACTGAAAATCTTTTGACACATCTTGTGAGCGGCTGTGTGGCCTTAGCTAAAATTCCAGAATAAAGTGGTACACACAGCCTTAGGTACCCCAAAGACCCGGCTCTGTTTCTGAAATGGAGTCACATTTAAAGAACTACAGTTGATTAATCTTGAATAGTTTTTTTATTTTTCATTTTTTTTTTAGATTTAAGGAGTACACATGTATGTTTGTTACATGGACATATTGTGTAATGGGTGGGGGATAAGGTCTCAGGTGGCTCATTCCCCAGATAGTGAACATTGTACTCAATAAGTTATTTTTGAATCTTAACCCCTTTACCTGCCCCCTGCCCCCCGCTTATTGGTGTCCCAGTGTCTATTATTTCCATCTTTGTGACCATTCAGCTCCTTCATATGAGTGAGAGCATGCAGCATTTGTTTTTCTGTTTCTGAGTCAGTTCTCTTAGCATGATGATCTCCAGTTCCATCCATGTTGCTGCAAAGGACATTTCACTCCTTTTTATGGCTGCACAGTATTTCATGGTGTATATATTCCACTTTTTCTTTCCTCCAGTGAATCATTGGTAAGCACTTAGGTTGGTTCCATGGTTTTGCTATTGTGAATAGTGCAGTGAGCAGACTGATTTCTTTTCCTTTGGGTAGTAGGATTGCTGGGTTAAATCACAGGTTTTCAAAAGTTTTTATTCGCATCTCTCATAAGAATGAGAGACAATCCATGGTGTATATTATTCCTCACAGTTTCCGCTAAACATCTATCCCCTCGTCCCCTCGTTCCCTCCCCTCATCCTGTCCCCTCATCCCCTCACCTGGTGCCTGCTCCAGAAACCTCTGTGGTCACCTGCAGGATCTCATTCTGCCCCCAGCCTGCTGGTTTCTTGCTCTCTGGCCTCCTCCCTGTAGCACCACTCTTCGCCAGGCAGATTCGTCTGTTTGATTTGGCCTTTCCTTCCTTTCACTCTGTCTGGGCCTGCCCCTCTCCTCTCCCTGCGCAGATTCTGTGGTCACAGTGTGCTAGTGACTGGACTGGAGAGATGCCTCTTAAGGAGCAATAGAAGAGAGAAGAGAGCAGGAAACCTCTCCTGGGTCATGTTCAGCCTGCACATGGTGTGGCGGGCGAGAAGTGAGTGGTTTATTCAACCTGTTAATATGCCTCCCAGGTGGTTTTCTGATTTGGAAAACCACAGAAGAAAACTGAAATGTTTCATGCTTTCCAGAATTTAAAAAAAGAAAATTCTTCAAATAGTGGGAATAAATTTGTGAATGAATCTGATTCTAGATGTAGTTTTTTTTTGTTTTTTTGTTTGTTTGTTTTTTGTTTGTTTTTTGAGTTGGCGTCTCACTCCGTCGCCCAGACTGGAGTGCAGTGGCTGCTCCCGGCCACTGCAGCCTCGACCTGCTGGGCTCCGGCGATCCTTCTGCCTCAGCCTTCCGAGTAGCCGGAACTACAGGCACACGCTACCACGCCCGGCTAATTTTTTTGATTTATTGTAGAGATGAGGTTTCGCCTGCCCAGGCGGGTCTCGAACCCGCGGGCTCAGGCAATCCACTCACCTCAGCCTCCCAGGGCGCGGGATTACAGGCTGAGCCACTGAGCCCGGCTTGATTCTAGATGTAGTTTTTATTAACATAAAATCAGTTTCTCAGAAAACTGAATAACACATGTTCCTCCCAATAAGTGGGAGTTAACACTGACCACACATGGCACAAGAATGGCACAGCAGACACGGGGACACCAAAGGGGGCAGGGAGGGAGAGGGTGAGGGCTGAAAAACCACCCTTGGGATACCATCCCCATCATCTGGGTGATGAGCTCCATAGATGCCCAAACTTTATCATCGCACAATAAACTCAAATAGAAATTCTGCACATGTACCCCTTGAATATAAAGGTAAAATAAAATTAAAAAATAATTTTTATTTTTATTATTTAAAAAAATTATATTCAGGGTTAGGTATACAAATGTTCATTATGCAGTTACCCTTGTTGATGAGGTGACCCCCCCACCCCACTCCCCTGGCAGTTTCCCACTACTGCCAATCCCTTTCTTATAGTAGTACAACAATTGTTCAAGGTCCGCTTATGAGTGAGAACATGTGATACTCAGTTCTTTGTTTCTGTGATATATCACTCAGTATTATAGATGCTAAGTGCATCCAAGTTGCTGGCAAGTTCATAATTTTGTCCTTGTTTATAGCTCTGTAATATTCCATTGTGTATATGTACCACATTTTTAAAAATGTAGTCCTCTTTCAATGGGCAGCATAGTTGGTTCCATGTTTTTCCTATTGTGAATAATGCTGCAATAAACATGTGTGTGTAGGTATCTTTTTCATAGAGTGATTTGAGTTCCTCCAGGTATATTCCCAGTAGAGGGATTGTGGGGTCATATGGAAGGTCAATTTTCAGATCTTTTAGGAATCGCCAAATTATTTCCCACAGAGGTTATACTAGTTTACAGTCCCACCAACAGTGTAGAAGTGTTCCCTTTTCCCTGCATCCTCTCCAGCATCTGTTGTTTTTTGAGTTATTGGTGATGGCCATACTGACTGGAGTTAGGTGGTATGTCAGTGTGGTTTTAATTTGCTTTTCTTTGATGACTAGTGAGTCTGAGCATTTTTCATGTATCTGTTGGCTTCTCATATGTCTTCTTTTGAGAAGTGTTTGTTTGTATATTTTGCCCACTTTGTAATAGGGCTGTTTTTTTTTTTTTTTCTTTGGGGCACGTTTGAGTTCCTTATAGATCCTAGATGTTAGGCCTTTGTCAGATATACAGTAGGCAAATATTTTTTACCAGTCAATGGACAGTCTTCCTGCTCTCTTGATGGTTTATTTGGTTTTGCAGAACCTTGCAAGTGTGATGAAATCCCACTAGTCTATCTTATCTCTTATGGCATGGGCACTTGGATTTTGATCAGGAATTGGTTACCAGTTCCAATTTCCATAAGAGTGTCTCTTGCATTTTCTAAGGTTCTTATAGTTTGAGGTTTTACGTTTAGGTCTTTGATACATTTAGAGGAATAATATTATGATATTGAGATGCAGAAACATGTGTGACTTGGTAATGGACCTACAAAATAAAGTATTTGGAATGATTGCAAACTGAATAAACACATAAAATGAAATAAAACAAAATCAGTTTCCTTCCAGCCCCACTCAGACCTGATGGGCTTTCTCGAGTCTCTCCACCTGCACTGGAGAGTAAGTGAGTGCTGGTGAAACAGAGATAGCCTCACCCCAGCTTCCAAGGACACTGACCGGTGGACAGAGAGGTCAATAGGGGATGCAGTGTGTGAAGGTAGATGCACCATGAGATGTGTCTTTTGGGTGATGGGAACTATATTTGTGTCTATACTTGCCTGGATCTGGCATTTACATGTGTCCATGAGAGATGAGCTTTAAGCAAACTTCTGGAAAATGAATACGCCTCTGGCTAAGGTGAGGGTGCAGGCTACGTGGAGGGCACACAAAAGGTACAAAAACATAGACGTGAATGATGGAGAAGAGAAAAATGGAACCTGCATGGCTGGCCAAGGGATCTTGGCTTTCCTCCTGGGGAGTTCTGAAGCTGTGAATCCATCTTCCACAGCCACTGCTACAGTGGCTTTTGGGTAGCCTGGGCTAACTGGGCAGGTGCACAGTTAGACTGTCTGGGGCTCACCTTTCTCTTCTTCCTGTGAGTAGAGTGCCACTGCACAGGCTACCTAAACTCTCCATGCATCAACTTTCTGGTCTATTAAATGAGGATAATATTGTCTCCTTCACAGGTTGCAATGAAGATTTAATCCATGTAAGACATTTAGAATTGTGCCTGGCATAGGTATTAAGAATACACAAACATGAACTCTGTGCTTTCAAACATCAATATATGGAATGTTCTTTGACATTCTAAAACGTGATCTTTTAACAGTGTTGGCTTCGAGGGTGGATTGTGGGATCAGGTACCTCTCAATACACTGCAGGATGAAGGGTGTCAAGGATTTTTCATCCTACTTGGGAACGTCATGACACTCAGTAGTATCTAAAGATAGTTGAGAATGAAGCTATCATCAAGTACTAACACCTTGGCATAAATAAAATTATCAAAGTCGGGAGCATGGCCCTGAGAAAATGGGTTACAAATCTAGGAAGAAGAGAGCACAGAATGGGAAATAAAATAGAAAAATGAAACTAATCTGTAACATAACATACGATTTAAACCTTGTTCATGGTATAATTTTTATGCTTATTGTTTACAAAAATACCTTCATGTGT
Source organism: Tarsius wallacei (assembly GCA_963574415.1). Classification (NCBI taxonomy): domain Eukaryota; kingdom Metazoa; phylum Chordata; class Mammalia; order Primates; family Tarsiidae; genus Tarsius; species Tarsius wallacei. The sequence goes on from CAUYQG010085686.1 coordinate 22,829, forward strand.
TAGAGGTGATAGAGGTTAGACTTTTTGACTATGATGATTAGTTTTGAGACAAACGTGCGCCTTTTGTTTTACCATTCTTCCACAGCCCCCTCCACCATGTTATTTTTGAGAAGGGAAGAAAAGCCTAAAATCTACTCTGGGGAGTTACATAACGTTTAGAAGTGCGCTTGTCATGTTTATCAAGAAGTTACAGTCACTAGTAGCATCACTCAGGCAGCGTCTGCTGCCTGGGCTGGGAGCTTGATGTCTGAGATGCATGTGTTACTCATGCTCACAGGCCAGCCTGTTAACAAGACTTTAGCATTGTCACCTCATGTTTATAGACACATAGCAACAACAAGGGACAGAGAAATGGACTTGGAATTTATGCGAGGACTATTTTTATAGCCTGTACTGTGTGTAGAGTCACCGTGGAGTGACTCAGAGCTTACAGACAAGTTGGGGGAGGTGAGAAAAGCACACATAAAAGGTTAAATGAAAACAAAATGAAGAGGAGAAGAAATGAAATACACGAAAATATCTTTTGGGACCATGATGGAAGTGGAAAAGATTGACCATCAAATAAGTGAACAAGAGCAGCTGACAGAGCACCTCACAGCTTTGATTCCCACTTGAAAACCCATAAGCAGCCAGTCCCTTGTGATGCCTTGCTGTGAATAAGCGTGTGTGGGGGAAAGAGCTCAAGAAGGGAGTGCCAGGTGGAGACCACAAAGCATAAGCCCTATGAGTTCAGGAACAAGCTCGAATTACTTGCTGAGTCCTAGGTCTTAGTATGACACATAGTAGGTGCTCAGTAAGTATTTGCTCAGTCAGTGAATGAACAGATGCATAGATGAATGCCAGAGACTATCCTAAGACTGAAAAAGACACTGTAATGTGTTCCAAAATGTAAACTGTGTCTTTTCTTTTTTGTATGCTTTGCATGTAGCACACAGTAGGTGGTCAATACATTGGAAAGAAGGTAGGAATTAGTTAATATCATAGAGTTGTAGGACTGGAAAGAAATTTGTGAGGTCATTGGTCACTCTTGAAAGCCTCAAGGAAAAGATATGAAGGAGTCTAACAGAAAGAAGCAAAGGGCCACAGTTTGATAATGGATACTGACCCAAAGTCAATTTGAACCCTGGCTTTTCCAATTTCTTTTTCTGTGACCTTGTACAAGCAGCTCTACTAGTTGGGCTTCGGTTTTCTCACCTCCTTAAGGAGGGTAAGAAATTATTATGCTGCAAAAGTCATGGTGCCCATCAACAGCGAAAATGTGATGCAATACACCATGGAATACTACACAGCCATAAAAAGGAACAAAATTAGTCATGTCCTTTGCAGTAACATGCATGAAACTGGAGGTCATTGTCCTATGTGGACCAACTCAGCAATAGAAAACTAAGCACCACGTGTTCTCATTCGTACGTGGGAGTGAAACAATAGGGATTATGGACATAAAGATAGCAGTAGACATTGGGGACTTCAACGAGGAGGAGGCAGGGAGTCTAGTGAGGCCTCAAAAATGACCTATGGGATGCCATGTTCACTATTTGGGGAATAGGGACCCATGAAGTCGAATACCCACCAGGACGCAATATACCATGTAACAAACATGCACTTATACAACCTAAATTTAAAATTTAAAAATAAAAAGTAAGCCAGGCTCAGCCTGTAATCTCGCGCTTTGAGAGGCCGAGGTGAGTGAATTGCCTGAGCCCGCGGGTTCGAGACCCGCCTGGGCAACTTGGCGAGACCTCATCTCTACAATAAATTTTAAAAAATTAGCTGGGCGTGGTAACGCACACCTGTAGTTTCAGCTACTTGGAAGGCTGAGGCATAAGGATTGCCAGAGCCCAGCAGGTCGAGGCTGTGGTGGCCAGGAGCGGCCACTGCACTCCAGTCTGGGCTACTGAGTGAGACTCCAACTCAAAAAATAAAATAAAATAAAATAAAATAAATAAAAATAAAAAATAAAATACAGAAATTATTATACTAGAGAAGGTATATAAAGATGAAGTAAGATAGTATATTAAAACATGCCAAATAGTTCATAACTGTTTTATAAAGAAAGAAATTCCTAAAATATGTTGAGCTGTTAAATGTTAATAACTATGAGAAGGAAAGATTTTTCTCTGAAGTCTTTCAGAAAGAGAAATGCTAACCAAAATTACATGCATCTTTTCTTAAAATTTAATTTATGGAAAACCCCAGTGATTTTTATTGGTTACATGTCTTGGAAGATTTTTGCATAGTAGGGAAAGTGCTTTTAAAATAATGTAACATGGTAGTGTAAATGATTTGGCAACAAGCTGTCATGTTGTGGCACCCAAATCCTCCAATATTTAATTAAAAACCCCAACAACTCAAAATTCAAGATGTGTTAAGAACATTAATTGGGGTTATAGACTAGCTGTTGAAGGGCTTGGGCTGTCAAATCCAAAGTCAAGTGTTCTCTCCTGGTTCATGTTATGGAGAAGGCTTTAAAAGAGTGGATCCAATTGCTGTAATAGATGTCAATGGTTGCAGCAGGAAGTGTAGACATTAGCGTCTAGTTTGGGTGTGCTGCCTCTGTCTGAGCTCCAGGATCGGTCTTTTGAGAGTCAGAAATGGAAGGAAATGAGAAGCCTGTCAGAGCTAACAGCCTGAGAGTCTCTGAGAAGTGTGTGAAGGTGCGCCCAAATCTGCAAGGGTTACAGCTGTGCAGGGAGATATGCACAGTTTTAGAAATATCAAGTCAAGTAAACCAGTTCTTTTAGTTTCTTATACCATGCAGTGCCAGCTCTGGGCTCAGGGACAAATCCACTGACAAGTGATTAATATCAGGGAAAACTACCCAAAATCCAGAGGCATACATAATTCTTCCTCTGCCTGTTTTTCGTTGAGTCACTTGGATAAGATGCAGTCACTTGGATAAGACATGCCAGCCAGGTCAAGTGTGGTCACGGCAAAGTTGAGTTCCATTTTATCTTTGCCACCAGTGTGCTGTCATTTAAGGCGTCCAGGAAGGAAGGGTGATTTGCTTTCTCAGACATTGTCTTTGTGAGTTAGGAATGACAACTTCCCCCTCTCCCACTTCATGCAATTTGATCAAGTCACACAAGGAGATACCTGGCCACCTTATCTCCAGGTCTTCCTTCACCTACTCCGATCTTATGCAACCTTAGCACTTAACTAAAATCAGAAAAAATAGGAACAGAAAAAATAAAAATTACAGCAAGCAAGGTCTTTTCAATGATCCAACCACCTACCTGCACACCTCATTTTACAGATGAAAAACATGAGGACTTTGGTGAGGATGTAATCATGTCTGGCTTAAGAGGAGAACTCAGACTAGAATCCCAGACTCCGGACCACCAGGCCAAAGCACTTTCCAGCATTCACAGCTTGAGGAGCAGGATGCTTTGATGATGACGGGCTGATAGCAGAAAAAAGGGAAACTAGGAAAAATCTACCAGGAGAAAGTCTGAGCAAGAAATGTTTCCATAAAGAGTAAAATCCTAAGAGAGCAAATAAATGTGATATGCATTTGTGTAACGTGAGAATGAAATGTTTAAATAATATTAAAAATGAGTGAGCACTGATGGATCTCCAAGGAGATGAGTAAATGAATGGACCAAAGATTCCTTTGTTCTGATGTTTCTTGTCCTGGAAAATCTAACACAATTAGTTAGGGAGAGAAAAGGAGAGGCAGTGGAGCTCTGTGCTCTCTCTCTCCAAGGACTTGGCCCATAGGAGACCACACACATGCTCTACTCTGGGACTGGTCACACCAGGTGCAAAGACTCTGGTGGGCTTGCATTGTGCTTCTACAACATGAAGGGGGAAATTAATGGAACTGAAAAGAAAGTGGCAATTTCAGTTTGTGTTAATCAAGAACTGTTGAAGATTTGAACTATGTGGAAACAGTTCTGAATCCCTTGGGCAGGCTGACCAGTGGAAATATCTGAAGGCTTCTGGCTGTACTTGACATGTATCCAAAAAAACAGCATATGGGCCAATCATTCTGTGGGTGGGGTCTGATGAATAAAGCATTGTGTCTCCTCATCTTAGATTCAAGGCAGTGCCAACTTCTAGTGGTGGACGTCCCTGTGAGGTAGTGATGTTGAAATGCACTGACTCATGGGATGCACCCATACAACGACATTTTTAGATGAAACAATGAGATTCCACAGCAATCCAATACTGAATAAAGAAGGCCCTGGACTAGATGGGTTCTAGACTAGACAAATTATGGAAAAAATGTACTTTAGAATAGCTGGAGATGGTGACTCAGGCCTGCAATCCCACCATTTTGAGAAGCTGAGGCAGGAAGATTGCTTGATCCCAGGGGGTAGTGCTGAGGTGACTTATGATGGAGCCATTGCACTCCAGCCTGTGTGACAGAGAAAGACTTGCCTCTAAAGATAAATACATAAATAAAAAGTTTAGAATAGAGCCTAAGATTCACACTCCAGATGCAGATTACTTAGTTCACATGGTGCTACCACCCATTATTGGGTCCTTGAACAAGTACTTTTGCTGCATCAGTTTTCTCATCTGTAAAATCATGATTCCTCTCTTATTGGAATACTGCAAAGATGAAATCAGGTAATATTTCTGAAGGGCCTAGGGGAGGGTGTGACACAAAATAATTGTTGTGTAAATATTAATATTATTGCTTGAACTTATATTCTTTAACAATAATTAATATCATTGAAATATACAGAGGTCTGTTAGCATAAGGGAGTGATGAATGAACACGATGTATGCTTCAGACATGCAGACAGCAATACAGAAATATAATGTAAGACTATTCATGGTGATAGTAATGTTACTAGTGACTATTCATGGTGATAGTAATGGTACTAGCAAGCAACCCCGACCCGTTGTTTCATCTTCTTAGAACACCAGGTAACAATCTGCTGGAAGCCCTGCATCAACTCATTTTCACCCTGAGGCTTAGGGAGGGGATAGTCAACTCCCTGGTCCAGTGGGCAAAACAGAACAACTGCGAATATCATCATTGAGGGACCTCGCTGATGATGAATGACATATAGATAAGTAGGTTTCCCGCTATCAAGGGCTAATAGAACAATGGAGGAAAAACATGTAAACCACCAGCCATGATCCAAAGACTAAGAGCCCAGTTGTTTCCTCAGAGAAACCCACCCCTGGCTCTTTAACGTCACCTCCCGCCATCTCCTTTCTCCCGCCTCCTAGCTTAGGCATCCTTATCCTGCATCCTCAGAACTCTGTATTCTTAACTTCTGTAGCCTTTATCACCACTGACATTAAAAATCATTTTTGCAGTTTGGAGTTTAATACTTGTCCCACACCACACAACAGTAGCTTCCTGAAGCTCAAGACCACATCTGTCCTTCCCACTGCTAAATCCCCAGTGCTTAGTACCGTGCCAAGTGCAAAAAGTGCTTTATAGCTATTTTTGAAAGAGGAAAGTAGAGTGATGTTCGGTGGAACTGGGAAAGGGCACAGAGGAAGACTGGGCTTTGAAGTGTATACAGGAGTTCAACAGGGAAAAGGCATGTTGGAATATGCAAAACCAACACTCCCAAATAGCTAACCTGCTTGATTTGTTCCAACCACAGGGTCCTATTGTTTGCCTGAAATGTGTAATCATTTTCACATCTTGGAGAGATGTTGACTAAAAAAGGTAGGCTGAGTTCTATGATGGGTTAGGACCTGGGTTCATGCTCTTTCTGCATGTATTGCTGAACTCATCCAAGACTCAGCTCCCACATCTATATGGTGGCAATGGGGATGTTCACCCCCTGAGCCGTGGTGCAACAGAGCCAGCACACGAGGAAGAGATCCCTTGCAAGCATTGGAGGAGACCTGCTTACATTTGGCTATGACTATGTGTGCAAAAGTAACCACCCTCATGGCACTAACTGCACTCACAACTGCAGGTTCTCAAAAGAGGCCCCTGGAGGACCCTTGGAAGGCCCCAGGAGTGGCTAGTCAATGTGTTTTGCAAACCCAGATTCCTCATTAAACAACATGTCAACAAGGCAGAAACTTGTCAGCTCTCCCTCCCTCTGAATCTGGGCCAGGTCTATTGCCCGAATTTTATGTTAAATAATAAAAGTACTGACATTAAATGCATTGCCACGAATCAGCACCCTATTCAGGGTAAGATATTACGGCACAGCGGTCCCCAAGCAATGTGTGTTTTTAAAAATATCCTTAAAACTGCAAGTGCTTTGTGTGGCTGCTTTGCAAATTCACTAGATCTGAAGTATTTGTATTTTAATGTTTATCCCCAAACTGGCCTGCTGTTTTTAAATTGCCCAGGAAACGAAATGTTGAAAATGGAAGGGAACCAGCACAAGCTAGATTTAGAAAGGAGGCCTTGGTAAAGCAAGCTGTGGGGTTCTGATACCTTAACAGCACCATAAAATGCTCATAATTAAATAACCGTTCCTCTTAACACAACCATTCCTATTTTTCCTCCAGCCACTTATGTAAAAGCACTTAATGTTCATTCTTTCATTACCAACCAGAGACTCTTGTAAAGAGGCAACTGGTTTGAGAAAATTGTTAAAAAGTGTTTTAATAATGGTATCCTTTACAAAGGGGAAAAATGTATTAGAAAACAAACTCAGGCGTCAGATACTTCCTGTGGTTATTTTTATTGGCACTTGGCCCATAAATAATGATTTATATGGAGGAATGTCCTGCCATGTTGCTGCTGCACGAACAATAGTGGTAAAAGCAGTAACAAATGTGGTGTGATTACCAAGGCCCCAACACAATGGCAGAACATGTGGTACCATCAGCGGAAAGGAGAAACAAGTTCACCAGGCACCATGAGAGCAGGGAAGCTGGGCTTCTATACAATGTCATGGAGGAGGGGCAGGGAACAGCACCGAAAGACAGCCTGGGTTTATGGTGCTTTCACCACGTACTCACATTATTTTACAATATTTTGAATGCCTCACACGACCTGTGTAGCTGAGGCTGGCAAAATTGTAGGAACTATCTTCAGGCTTCATGGAGAGGAGGTGGCAGGTCTAGTATTATGTTTCCTATCTGTGACTCCCAATCTTGTTTGTTCCCTCCCGGTCAATGAGCAATATCAAGACAGCAAGCTAAATTATCTTGGCTAAAGGAAGCGGGGAGGTATCCCCAGACTGGCTAAACCCATGGCAAGAAGAAATGGCTGGAAAATGATGTTTCTCCAAATATGCTCCTGGGACACCTGCCTCAGAATCACCCCAACTGCTTGTGAAACATGATACAATCCTAAGTCTTCGTACTTGAGACTATGGAATCAGAATCTCCAGGTGTGAGGCTCAAGGATATAAGGATATGCACATTTCCCCCCAAGAAGCTAATTATGCTCATTTAGAGACCAGCCATAACCACCAATAAATATGTCACACCTGTTCTCTGTGCTTAACTCGATGGGAGTGGTCTCCAAAGAGATACTGCTCATGGCACTGTTGTTTGGTAAAATATCTTTTAAAAAATGTTGGTTTACAGAAACTATTTTTACCTCCTAAAGTCATTGAAATAAAAATTTAAAAAATAAAATGAACATTTAAAAAAGTTAATTTATATGTATGCAAGTGTAATCTTCTTTAACTCATCAATTGTGTGAATAAGGGATTCCTAGTTTGAGGTTATTGTAAATTTCTTTTCTATGGTATGATGCACACTTACAAAAGGCATTCAGTCAATATTCATGTTTCTATACCCAAAGGTAAATCTATTTTCAGCTCACACTCTAATCAGAAAGCAATTTTTCCCACAAGAGTGGTGTATTAATTATCTATTGCTGCGTAACACATCACTACAAAAACTTAATGGCTTAAAACAAAAAACAGATGGATATGAAGGGCACTATGCAAATGAAAAAGTCAACCTCAAAAGGTCAAATATTGTGTGGTTCAATTCATATAACATCATTGAAATAACAAAACGATGGAGATAGAGACCAGATCAGTGGTTTCCAGAGAAGAGGGATGGTGTGCATGATGGATATGATTAAAAGGGGTAGTATGAAAGAGATCTTTATGACATAGAGCAATGTTGTGTTTTGATTCAACATGAATGGCACAGAATTCCACACACATATGGTGCCTGGTTCTGTCCTTGATCTTGATGTTGTACAATAGTTATATAAGATGTAACCATTGGCTGAAGAGTACATGAGACCTCTCTGTACCATTCCTGAAATTTCCTATAAATCCATAGTTATTTCAGTATAAAAAGTAAAAGAAAAAAATTTTTAAAGCATAAACAGTTATCTCATAGTTCCCATTGATCAGAAATACAATAGTGGGTGCTTCTTGCTCAAGGATTTCAGTGAAGCTCTGGGCTGGGGCTGTGGTCTCATTCAAGGCTCAATGGGAGGATGGTCTACTTCTCAGCCTACTCCTGGCAGAATTTAATTCCTCCTGAGTTCCTCAATGGTAGCTGATTGGAGTTCTCTCCCAGCTGCACCTTGGACCGCTCCAGAGCTCAGCTCCCAACCCAGAGGCTGGCTTTTCTTAAAGCAAGTGAGAAACAGCAGGCAAGCACCCAAATGGCAGCCACAGTGTTAGAATCTAAACTTGAAGCTTACATCCCATTCATTTCATTAGAAGTGAGTCAAAAACCCAGTTGGCACTCAAAGGGAGGGGATCACACTAAGGCAGGGACATCAAAATACAGAGTCATTGGGTGCTATCTTGGAGGTATACCACAAGAGCACTTAAACAGTCTTTCTTTTTGACACAACATAGAGAAATGACAGAACACATTGAGTGAGGTCTGAGATACCTCTAGCATTGAGCAACCACTCTGATGTTAATGATTGAGGAAGTCAGTGGGTATTTTTCAGTCTATTATAAAAAAGTCAGCCTCCACAGCAATGGCAAAGTCAAAAACTGGACTAAGAGAGACGCCAGTAAACTCATTAGCAAACACCAAAATAGTAGTTAAGGCCCTGATGTAAGAAGTAAATATTATGGATACTTATCTTGGGATATGCCCCTAATTGTGTCTTTCCATGTTGAGAGGCTAAAGCTGGGGGGTGAGGATGGGGGTGACCAACACCAGTGCATCTCTGTGCTTCATTTGCTGGCTTTGTTTACAAGGGGACTGGTCTCCCCAACAGAGAGCAGCTGTCCATGTTTATCAGATGAGAGGCATCTAAAGCCTCACAGTCTTACAGGCAAGAACTTTCTCCTCTAGGCTACACTGAGATATAAAATGCCATTTGCTGTGGCCAGAACTGAGTTTGGGTTGAGAGTTGGAATATAGCTATCTTACCACTGGGGGGCGGGTGGGCCCCAGGTAGCTACAAGTACTTGGCTGCCCCAAAGGCCAGTCTTGCCATAAGAATACTCCCAGCACAGAGCTCTGTCCAACTCTTTACCCTTCAAGGTGCTAGATCAACAATTGACAGCCTCCACTTAATATATGAACACAGAGCATAACCTAACTGTGAACAGCTGCTCTGGAATTGCTAGTAAATTTCTCCAGGAAACTGTTGCCAGAAGTACTGAAAATAGAGGAGAGTGATCTTGGTGCAAGGGAGCCGAAATTATGGTGGTGGCAGTGATACATTGCATGCTTGAGTGTGTGTGTATGTGTGTGTGTTACATATGTATACGTGAATGCAAGCCTGTTATCAACCAGTGTCCAGCATCCCAGGTGGCAACAAGTGGGGCATGACTGACCCCTACTCATCTGCCCAATCTCATCCACTTGCCCTATCCCAAGTCTTGTACATTCCACCCAACCACACTACTCTCCCTTAGTTTCTCAGACATGTCGCACTTTGTCCAGCCTCTGGGCATTTCAGTACAATATCCCATTGTTTGTTTTTTCATAGCCTTTATCACAATGGACAGTGCTTTCACTCAAGAACTATATGTTTAAGGGGAGAAGTGGTGTTTTTCTTTCATAGGCTGTAAACTTTGTGAAAGTGGGACCAAGGCCCTCTTGATCATTGTATTTTGGCCTATGTTCGGCACTCAACAAGTAAATTAAATGCATTCTTCAGAGTGTTGTACAATTTCCCCTCTTTTACTACACAAGGGCTAAAGAGTCAGGGACAGGTGGGTAATCCACCAGTGAGATGTTCATCCTGGTTTAGATGCTCAATAAAATGAAAAGAGAGGTAGATAGAGGGAACCAGTGACAGGTGCCAGACACCCATCATTCAAGGTATGACCCAAGGCAACACAAAGGACCTGGGCCTTGGTTTCCAGGATGGCTGGCAGGATTGTGACAAGCACATGCAAAGGCGGGGCAGAGGAGAAACAGACAACAATTTTGTTAAATCAGACTGTCCCCAAGCCACAGAAACAGATTTTGTATCAAACTGTGCTGAAACAGGTGTTGAGAGCAGCAGAGGCACTTCCCGGTGTTGACCATCATGAAGTGTGTTTGGCAACCCACTGACAATGGCTAAGATCAGTAGCTCAAACAATACACTCAAGACCCCCAAAAGCCAGACCATAGGATTTGTTTCTAAGAATGGTGTGTGTTGCAGACACCTACTGTTGAGGGCTGTTTGTCTCAGGAAGAGGTGGTGAGTGAGTTGCTGGTCCTGCCACTAGGGAGGAGACCATGATCTCGTGCATCTTGGTGAAGAAAGGAGAGCCAACTTCCTCAGAGGCCCTTCCCATGAAGATCCTATGACTGTCCCAGGAGGTGCTGAAGAATACAATACTCACGTGGGAATTCCACACTGACAAAGTGGGCTAATCAGTGTCTCATTTCTCCCTTTTCCTCCTGGACTCTGCATTGAAACCACCTTCCTGGAAGCTGTTCTTTCAGGTGGTGCCAAGTGCCCCAGTGTAGGCAGAAGGGAGGGCAGCCACTTCCTAGAACTCCCACACATGATTCTCCACTGGCCTGCTATTGTGCAAACCTGTGGAGATTTGGGGATGTCTGTGGCAGCAGTTGGTCTCCCTGACTAATACAGCCATTGTTCTACAAGATGAGATCTGAAATCAAGTATGGTCCCGGACACCTGATAGTTCTGAGGACACGCTTCCTTGCCTTGAGCACAGGGACACACCGCAGGATGGTCTCCAGGTTGTGGTCACAAACAGAACATTGTTGAACCTAAGAGGGTGGAAAGAGACAACTCACAATGTAACACTGCCAGGTAACCCACAGTTCCATGTGTGTGTGGGTGTGTCTGTGTGCTTGTGTGTGTGTGTGGCCAAACTATCAGTCTGGTTACAACATTTACATTATACAGTATCTGGTTAATAGGATAGTTAGTCGTAACATTCAGTGTGGAAAAGATCACTCCCCTCCAAATGTCTTTCATCCCTTCATAGCCTTGATTATATGAACAATACAAAGCTGCTTTGAATCTCAGATTCGGGGAGTAGTGAGAACACTGGTGACAGACAAGCCCCCACTTCAGTCGGGCCAAGACAGAGGGAGACCCAGGTTGCCAAGGGAGCCACTGGGAACAGATTTATCTTGCTGTGCACAGGAGGCAAGGGTGACTCAGGGAATCTCAGCCGTGGATGCTTCTGATGAATTGTAGTAAAAGCCGCAGGAACTTAGAGGTGAGTGTTCTAGGTTGTTTCCCTGGGGTCTGAACCTGAGAGAGGGATTCTTGTGACAGTGGGTTGCAGAAGTTATACTTTTAAGGAAACCCGTGGAGAAGTGGGAGAAGCAGGATGAGGTGGAGGAAGAAGCTGGGCAAAGATATGGCTGGGGGCATCCAGCTGCATCCTGACCTCATGAGGAGCCTGAGCGTGAGCTGTTCACCATGAGACATCCATCTGTCAGTTGCCATGGACTGTCATCCTAGGGATGCAGAACCTCCCAGACGTTTCTGTACAAGATGTCCCCATGGACCAATGGCAGAAGAGAAGAGCAAGCTAGGAATGATCATCTGAACATGCATAGCACCAGGCGATGGGTATGCCGCCCTTGTGAGGGGATGTGGATGGGGCCCTGATTATCAGCCCCAGTCTCCCGCTTGCCCTCCCCACGTTCACCCCCTTCTCACACTACATTCACTCCACTCCATGTGATGCTTCTCCAGGATTCTGACTGAGCACGGTTTCTGGGAAAACTTAACAAGACTTGGCATTAGTGAGGCTTACATTCAAGGCTGTCATTAGTACCCATTCTTTTCTTCCTCACACCGCCTCCTTGATGCCACTGCCTCTCAACTGGCACCGCTGTGGATCATGATGACTAGCCTGGGTAGGGGGACCCATATCTTGTTCCCCCTGCTCCCAGGTCCTAGTCAAGCAGTGGCTTCTGTCCTTGCCCATGAATAACAAACACAAAGAGCCTAGAATGCCTAGTATACCCTGAGTTGTAAGCACATGTTTCACTGTCCTCATGATGGTCAAGGGCAGGTACCCCTTCCACACGGCAGCTGTTCCTCTGGCTGTTGGTCTCCTGGCTCAAGGAGCCCAAGGTGCTGGGCAGGGCCAAGAGGCTTAAGTGTAGTGGGATTCACTGGACCCAGACAGAAATCCTCCCTGGCAACAAGGAGCTTCATGAATCAATGTCACAGAGCTGAGGAGAACCAGATCCCACCTTGGGCACAGGAGTGGGGGAGAATATGGCCACTCCTGTTTACCCCCAATCCTGGACCTGTGCACTCAGGGCCACCCCTTGCTCTGCCCTTGCCCAGGGATTAAATGTTGTTTTTTAATGACCATCTTGGCCAAGAGTGTTCAGTCAACTGCTAAGTCTGCCCATAATTTCTGCTCATTGTAATCTACATAAAATCTGCTCAAATGTAATCCATTCATGCATTTGAGACCTAGGAAACTCATGGGTTTCACATGTCCAGTGGGCACAATATGAGGTTGTACTGTGCCAGGAGTTTACTGATTGTTGGTTCCCATGAAACCTTCATCTTCCACGTGGGCCATGATGGTACTGTGGGTCTCCAGGTAACAGTGTCAGCTTGAACCCACTGTACCACAACCCTCAAAAGAGCAGATAGTTCCCGTTGCCCAGTATGTTGTCCCTTAAGGAAATAGCTAGGAAACAGATTTTTGGGAAGGACTGCATACACTTGTGTGGTGGTACAGAGGGTCCTCTTCCTTGATCAATGGATTCTAAGTGTGAGAACTCACTTAGCTCTGGAACATGGGCAAAAGAGCATGGATTTCCTCTGGCCAGCTGATCTCAGCATTCTCCTTCTCCATCCTTGCTTTCTTCTGATTATCTGTATTGAGGAACACCCTTGCTGGCTGTCCATCTATCTTGCCCTTACCATGATCAATTAGCCATGTCTGTAAATCCTCCTGGTCCAGGGCCATCCTACAGCAATTTCATCCTGGATGCCAATGAAGATAACTGTGCCCAACTTCTCTCTGGTGGGTGAGTAATGCCCCCTGGCTTCTGCCCCTCTGAACCTTCCTCATCCACATTGTTACCAGCAAGGCCGGTTCTATAGCAGCACTGCACATGGTCTATCCTGATCTAGAGGACAGATGCTGGTGAGCCTTTCAACAGTGGTACTGTCCCCACCCCAGTACCTTGAAAAATAACTGGTTCTGGGCCCTCTCAAGGAACAGGGCCAGATGATGGCCCTGTCATACCCATTCTTGCACGTTCACTCCTCTGAGCTTTTTGATCCTTTTCTCCATACTCTGCTTCTAAAATTCTGGCAGTTCTACTGCATTTAACGTGACTGTTGCCATTTTCAAGCTCTGAGAGCCGTCCCAACAGTGTGTTGAGTGCAGTGCTCAGGCTCTCACCATGATGTTGTGTACATGTCATGGGAGGTATCCCCATAGATCTCACCCCCTCCTTGACAACACCCTCAGGGTCTTCTCCCGGGTTAAATTTCCTCCTATGGACACCCTGACTTTGGATTAGGAGACTTGTCAAAACTGAGAAGTCAGTTCCCTCTGAAGTTTTCCAACTCTTGCAATGATGCTCTGGGCTCAATTTTCAGCACAATTGTCTCTCCAGCCACAGGAGATGAAAGCTTTTTAGAATACCACCAAGGAGGCTTTCTGACATCCACAGCTTGCTTTAAATTGGTGATTCAGCTGCCTAAATTTGCATTCTCTCTCCTCACAAAGCAGCCACCCAATTCTACCCTCCTTGTCATTACCACTCCCTCAGTGCCTCTCACAGTCCAGAGACACACACAGAAGCTACACACAGAATGCATTCTCTGAACTTCGTGAAAAATGGGAGACACAAAATAGCTACTAGCTACTTTCTCAATTCGAAGTTACCCTAGCCAGAACCTAACTGCTGTGTGGGTGGGATATGACTCTACTGAAATTGAGTTTTAATTTTTTTTCAGTTTAATGTTAAAGGTTGACTCATTCTAACTACTGTTTCCAAAAAATTAGAATGCAGACTGAGAATAGAGGGGTACTGATATCTGGAAACTTCTGAGTAAATCCAAAGGTTGTAGCTAGATGTACAATTTAAGTTGGATCTAGATTTCTGTCATCTGGTCTACCCAATTTTTATAAGTGCCTGCAAGCACTGGGGTAATATTGCATTGACCTGCATTTTTTGTTAAGTGTAGCCTGTGTGGAGCAATTTGAGCCTTGATATATGTACACTTTGAGCAGAGCAAATGCTAGTTTCTTGAAGAGATAGCACACAAATAAGCGTCTTGGGTTTATCCAAGTCCAGACCAATCTGCTGATTCTGGGTCCTTGGTCTGTGTTTTCCACTGGAGAGAAGGAGCTCAGTCTTTATATTGATTGGTTAAGGACAAGCTTGAGTCAGCCGATGCACAGCAATGGCGGTATTGAGTGGTTAAATTGTCTTTGTGGCATGCCTAGAAATGAAAGCTTTTTATTCGATAATTGTGAAGATGGGTAAGGAAAGCCAGTAGTCATCAAAGTTATCGATGGCTTTGTGTTTGGAGTCTGCAACTAGGGTACACAGGACTGGTTGATTTTCTGGATTTAGCCATAAAGTACAAATAAGAATTAATTGGTGAAATGCTTGTTAATAGATCATGATAATGCATTCTTTCCTTGTCTCTTGGAGAAAATTTCAGCCTTTGAAAAGGAATTTAAGAAGATCAATATTCTGTTTGAAGCATATTTTTACAAAAAATCCATCAGGGTCAGAGAAACTATGGAGTTACATGACATCTACTGACGGCAGAGAATATCACAATCCAGGCTGCTCTGAGAGATGATGTCCCCCACCTATAAATATTTGTAACAAATATCTGCTTGTGGAAATATTGTGGCTCTGGTCTACGAAACTAGAAACCTAGCACCTGAAGTTCCCTAGTCAGCTCTTACTCTTACTGGGGGTCGGAGAGGGGGTGGTTGGTCTCAGAGCTAGTGTTCGATTTACCTTCGTTCTCGTTGAAGGATGATGCCAGCAGGCTGCCTGCAACCCTTCTGGGGAGCAGCGACGAGAGATCTGTGGGTTGTATTGCACACAGGAGCAAAACCCATCACTGTCGTTCTGCCAGAGGGTGCTGCTGGCTCTCGCAAGGCAGAATCCAGCATAAGTCAGATAAAGCTCTGGATCTGCTGCGTCTGGGCAGAGAAAATGAAATACTCAAGATAGGGAAAGGGTCATGGTTCTTACTATATCAGTTCCCTATTGCCACAATCACACTGTATGAAAGCAGTCACAGACTTCAGAGACATGTACTAATGAACATGAGCATGGTCTTGGTGATGCGTCTGTGGGATGATGAGTGGTGTTGCCAGTCTGGTCAGGCCTGGCTGGCCTCCTCTGAATTCACTTGCGTGCATGTAATCAGCTGTCAGGTCACCTGGGGCTGGGTGTCCATGACAACCTTGGCAGAGATGCCTTGGCTCTGCTCCCGGCAACCTCCCACACTCCTACAGACGAATCCAGGAGTGTTCACCTGGCAAGGCAGAGGTCTTAGAGAGCAAGAGGATCACTCAAGGCCTGCCAGGCCTAGGTTGGAGCTACTATGCCTTCAGCAAATCACAGGGCAGCCCAGACTCAAGGTTGTAGGATGAGCTTCCAAACCACAGGTAAAGTATATGAACTCAGGAGGGGGGTGCAGAAGTGAAGCTGTTTTTGCAATCAATTTATCATACTCAGCTGTGTACAAAAGTTCCAGGTTAAAGGATAATTTATTGCTACTCTAGTTTGTTTACATTGCTATAAAGGATTATCTGAGATGGGGTAATCTATAAAGAAAGGAAGTTTATTTGGCTCACAGTTCTGTGTAGTGCTGGAAGTTGCTTCTGGTGAGGCCTCAGGAATATTTTACATGTGGGGGAAGGTAAGAAGAGCAAGTGTGTCACATGGTGAGAGCAGGAGCAAGAGAGAAGGAGGTACCAGGTTCTCACATGAATTCATAGAGCAAGAACTCACTCATTACCATGAGAATGAAACCATGATATTCATGAGGGATCCCGTGGCCCAACCACCTCCCATGAGGCCCACTTCTTTTTTTTTTTTTTTTTTGAGTTGGAGTCTCACTCTTTGTCGCCCAGGCTGGAGTGTAGTGGCATGCTCATGGCCACCACAGCCTTGACCTGCTGGGCTCACACAATTCTTCCATCTCAGCCTTCCAAGTAGCTGGAACTACAGACGCATACCACCACGCCTGGCTAGTTTTTTTGATTTATTGTAGAGATGGGGTCTCTCTCACCAAGTTGCTCTGGCTGGTCTTGAATTCCTGGGCTCAGGCAGTTCTCTCATCTTGGCCTCCCAAAGTGCTGGGATTACAGGCTGAGCTACTGAGGCCTCACTTCTGACAGTGGGGACTATAAATTGACAGGAGATTTGGAGGGGACAACATCCAACCTATATCATTGCCAGGTGTTTCCTGATGAACCAGTCAAATCTAGAGTAGACCTGTGTAAGAGAAATCAGTGCTTCTTTGTCAGTCCTTACCTAGCAGATTTGCAGAGTGGCCACCCTCTGACACAGGCAGAGTTCATCTTTGGTGTCCTTTGTGCCCCTCTTTGATCCATCCTTCAGTTATTTTCCACTTTTCAAACCTGCTCTCCAGCTGTGTTAAAAAAAAAAAAAGCTTATAAGTTATTTCCCACTGGGATATAAATGATGGATAAAGGCAAAATGCACTGAGTCTCACTGTGCCTTGTTGTAGTGTGAATCAAAGGAACTGAGTGCCAGGGTGGAGTTTTGGGCACTGGACAATTATCTGGTGCTGGAACTGCCTCCCTGTGGAAAGACTGGGCTGTGCTGTCAAGGGTCTGGGTTCAAGTGGAGCCGAACTGCTCTGTAGATGCACAGGTTTTGGCAATACACTTGATCTCTCTGAGCCACTATATCCCCATTGATAAAATAGGAAAATTGCTCAGTATAGACTTCAGTGAGGTCATGTAATGGACTCTGCTGTGCCTGCTAAAAGTAGATTCATAGCAAAGTTCGTTTCTCCATCACTCCATCTCCTATGACCCTCTGTCTTTGGCTCAATGGGAAAGACCGACTCTGCTGTTCTAACCGGGGATATCCACTACTGTAAGAGAGGGCAACAAGCCTAAGTGGGCATCTTCCAACTGGAAGACACTGCGTTTGTGGGTCACTGCCAGCAAGGAATTTATGGTGTGGTAATATGTAGGAGTGAGACCAGGAACTTGCTCCTCTGGCTAACGAGTTCAAGGCTATGTCCCTACACAGTAACTAAGAACCCGATGGGCTAAGAACACAATGCCCCACATTGAGAACTGGCTGGACCGGCTCATGGGTCTGGCCATGGGCAGGTCCTCGGAGGTAGAATGGGAGATTTGTGGGATGAGCAGGCATGGACAGGGCAAAGCCCCACAGAGGATGCCCTGGATACAGTATGTCTTCAAAATGCCAACTCTCTCCTGCCCTTGCAGTGGCCTCACTGAGACCCAGGAATGTCAACTGTAGTCCTGACAGAACTAATTCAAAGAGTGTCCAATTACTAAAATAACTAAAGTGTGAACTCCTTCAGGGCAAAAACTTCATTTTTTCAGCTGAGTTCCTTTAGCACCCATTTTACATATATATACATATATATACGCATGTATATTTTAAGTCATATTGTCCTAAAAAGATTACTTGAGAAATTCCTTTTTTGGTGATGCAGCAACTCTGTATCTTGATTGCAGTGGTGCTATATAAGCCCATTCCTGTGACAAAACAATATAGAACCCCCCTACACACACACACACACACACACACACACACACACACACTCACACACAAACATATACACAAGCATGTAAAAGTTATGCAGTCTGAGTTCCATAAATTGTATGAATGTCCATGTGCTGGCTTGGATACTGCACCATAGTTGTGTAAGATGTTCTCGTTGGGAGATTCTGGGGAAGCATACTCCAGATCTTCCTTGAAACTTCCTTGGAGTCGATACCGTATTTCAGAATGAAAAGTCAAAATGTGTATCTGTACAATGTATGTGCTCTTACAACACCTGCTGCTGTCTCCTCAGTGTCCTCACCCGCTGAAGGCATCCCCTTCCCTCTCGAGGGTGGGAACTAGGCCTGCCAGTATGCCTGCAGGTCTAGACTGGAGTTCAGCAAATGATTCTCAAGTTATTTAACAAACACTTGAATGAATGAATGAATGAATGAATGAATCTCCTGTTTTTGAGCAATCTAGGGCTTGGCTTAATTTGGGCCAATTAACTAAAATTAGTTAAGGCCACTTGCCTATGTGCTTATGTGCAGTTGGTGGTGGTTTCGGCTGTGCTCCCTACTGTCCAGGAAGTGGCTATACTGGGAAGGCAGGTCAGCTACCTAACCTCTAAGGACTGTGTATTAAACTGAAATGGCTGTCCACTCATACTGTGTTCCACAGTATAGCATTTATCTGAGGTGAAAGCAAAGCAGTGAAGCCTTGCTCGCACTGTACACTTCCTCTGCCCCTGGAATGGCCTTGCTCTTCCATGGCCGCAGGACTGCTGCCCTGGCATGGGAGGGCACCAAGGGGAGACCTTGCCCGAGGTCCCAGTCACGTCCCCTTCCCATGCAGGGCCACTGTCATATTTCCCATTTTACTTTCCATTCGCAAAACACTGTGCAGCTGTTAAGCAACTACTCTTCTCTAATCAGAGTCAATAGGTGTTTGATGTGCTGCCTTTATATATTTAGCTGTGTTCAGAAAAAAGACAAAATAACCCAGGCACATGGCACCATCGGATACCGAGTAGCACTTTCCATCTTTCTCTAGCCAGGATAGTGCTACAATGCAAAGCAAACCCTGCCAGATAAGAGACACTGCGAGAAGCAGAGAAAGTCCACCACATGGACTCGGCTTGAAACCCTCAGTGGCCTCCTTTACTCTGAAAGTGCATTTCCTGCCGGGCTCCTGGGACTGTCCATGCTCTGGCTACTCGTGTCTTTCTGGCTCCTAGAGGCCCTGTCCCTTCCCTGCCTCCAGGCCCATCCCCAGGGCTATACATCTTCCTTTTCCTTCCCTCCTCACCATTTTTTCAGCTTCTGTAATCCCAGGTTTTCAGGAAAGTCTTTCTAAGCCATCCTGGGCTAGATTAGGATACACTCTCTTTACACTCCCAGAGCACTTGATAATTCTTTTCTAGCCATTGCTATAATTGTATTTGAATACAATAAATTCTATAATTTGCTATTTATTGTCTGCCTTTTCTTCCATACCATCGGCTCTGTGAAGTTCCGTGGCACTAGTACAAAGAATAAGTATTTGCTGAAAAAGAATCAATAAACGAATCAACAAATGAATATCGTGAATTAAGAAAGTGGGTGGGAGGAGAGTTGATGACATCACTTCATGCCTCCTCTGAAGCTATTGAGTCAGCTCCTGACAGAGAAGCTGGACAGCTTCCCCAGAATCTCTCCTGGTGACAACAACCATGAACACAGTAGTAGCCTTGCGCTCCTGTATGTAGATGTGGGTGAAGTTAACCTGCAATTTTAAGGGAGAACGAAGAAAAGAAAAACGCAGGCTGCCATGATAAGCCTCCTCTTCAGGATTCCAGAGTTCCTGTTTGTTTCGCAAAGGACTAGTTAAACAGGGTGACCAATATTCTCTTATAATTTTCTATTCAGTAAAAAAAATCTTGGATATAGAAATAGTGTTTTTTGATGTGGGTTTCCATAGAGTTATTACCCCTTTGAATGAAAAAATATAAAGCACATGAGGGGAGGACCCTCAAAAAAAACCCAGAAATTATTTATAAAAAATTGTGTATTTATTCTTACATGTTTAAACTTCAGTCACCCTCAAAGTTCTCTCCGTTTGATGCAATACACCTATCAAGATGCTCTTTCCACTGCTCAAAACAGTTTTTGAACTCATCAATTTTGATGCCTTTTAATGCTTCTGCTGTTTTTTGTTTCACCTTTTCCATATTGGCAAAATGTTTTCCTATGAGGACCTTTTTTTGTTTCAGGAAGTGAACAAATTCACTCAAGGCAAGATCAGGTGAATAGGGATGGTGGGGCACGGGGGTCATGCCGTTTTTGGTCAAAAACTTCTGAACAAGCCGGGCTCAGTGGCTCAGCCTGTAATCCCGCGCTTTGGGAGGCTGAGGTGAGTGAATTGCCTGAGCCCACGGGTTCGAGACCCGCCTGGGCAACTTGGCGAGACCTCATCTCTACAATAAATCAAAAA
>CAUYQG010085689.1:0-22326 GCA_963574415.1 Tarsius wallacei
TTGCTGTGATCTAGGGCTGGGTTCTTTGGCCGCAGAGCTGCAGAGGCAGACAGCAAATGCTTCAGCTGGGGTGAATGGGGGGAAAGATTTAGAAGTCAGAAGCTCCTCCCTTCTGAACTTCCTCTCCTCTGCCAAGAGAAGCAGTGCTTGGGTCACACCTGCAAGAAACCTGTAGTCTTTGAGACTGCCAAAAGAGGGTGCTCAAGGATTACATACTTTTTTTGTTGTTGCTGGTTTTTTGTTTTGTTTTGTTATATCTGCATGACTCTACCTTTTTTTTTTTTTTTTTTTTAAGTTGGAGTCTCACTTTTTGTCGACGAGGCAGTGGCTTGCTCATGGCCACCTCAGCCTCAACCTGCTGGGCTCAGGTGATCCTTCTGCCTCAGCCTTCCGAGTAGCTGGAACTATAGATGCTTGCCACCATGCCCGGCTAATTTTTTTGTGATTTATTGTAGAAATGATGTCTCACCAGGTTGCCCAGGCTGGTCTTGAACCCATGGACTCAGGCAATCCTCTCGCCTCAGCCTCCCAAAGTGCTGGGATTACAGACTGAGCCACCATGCCTGGCCTATCTTTTTTTTTTTTTTTTTAATATAACTTGTTGGGAGTGGGTATTTTATTCTGTTTTACCCCATTCTTCTTTCTGTCTAATAAGGTTGTACGTGAGTGTGAAAATTTCCTCATATTATTGGTTTAGTTTCTTTGGGGTTTTTTTTTCTTTTCGTTCTTTTTTTTTTTTCATTTTGTTTTGTTTGTTACTGTTTTGGTTTGATTTCTTTTTCCTTTCTCTTTTTCTTTTTGCTTGTCTCCCTCTTTGTCCTTTTGTATCTTTTTCCTTCTCTCTTTTGTGCTCTCCATTGTCATTCCCTCTGCATTCTCTCTTTATTAACTCCTTTCCCTTCCCTCTTGTTATTTTGTACCCAGGGGAGATACATACACTCCCATTGTATGGACATACTACAGTATGTAAGGTGGTGGGAAGTGGACCCCTGGGGGCCCACACACCAATCAGCAAACATTGTGATCATCAGGCAGCTTTTGAATCTTAGCAGCCCCTAACACACCTCATTCAAATTTCAAATATGCAAAGGAATAACATAACTCCTCTGCTCCAACCGAGCTCCAAAAATTGAACTAGTCCAGAGACTTTATCCAAGGGAGAATAGGGGTTGAGCAAAAAGAAGTGAAAACTACTCCCTTTCTCACTGAGCAATCAATGGAAGTAAAGAAAAAAGAAAAACCCGCCACAAATGAAAAAAAAAAAAGAACGAAAAGAAAAAAAAACCCCAAAGAAACTAAACAAAAAACCAGCAACAACAAAAAAAGTATGTAATCCTTGAGCACCCTCTTTTGGCAGTCTCAAAGACTACAGGTTTCTTGCAGGTGTGACCCAAGCACTGCTTCTCTTGGCAGAGGAGAGGAATTTCAGAAGGGAGGAGCTTCTGACTTCTAAATCTTTCCCCCCATTCACCCCTAGTGGTTGTGGAGAGGCTGGAAGGTGCCCCCAGCTCATTCGCCCATGTTTAGTTCTTTCCATGTGTGCTGATCATAATGTTGCCTGCCTAAGTCATACGTCTCACAAATCACTAACTAGGGAAAGGGTATAGGGTCACCTTAAAACTCACTGCTACTCATCTACTGTGAGCAGGGACTGGGTTCTTAAGTTACAGTGTAGACCACAAATGCTTCAAATCTAACCTCCTGTTCACACTGTGCAATTGGGGAGGACTCCCAGCTGATCTGCTTATGTTCAGCTCTCTCCATGCATGTTGCTCAGAATGTTGCCCACCTGAATCACACAGCTCATGGATCACTGGAAAAAAGGGTGCTGGGTCACTTTGAAACTCACCACCACTTTGCTGTGATCTAGGGCTGGGTTCTTTGGCCGCAGAGCTGCAGAGGCAGACAGCAAATGCTTCAGCTGGGGGAATGGGGTGTCTGGGTCTCCAGCTGGGACTCTAGATGGGTTTCTCGGGTATATTTTCTCGCAGTTTCCATTGCTGGTGTCTGATCTGGGACGAAGGCTGCAGCAGCAGGAGGTACCCGCTGCAGGTCATCCTCACCATTTTATTCCTTTTATTTCCTTTCCGGGTGATGCTGTAGAGATGGTGCCTGCCTCTGGGCATAGAGCGCACTGAGGTCCAAGCAGCTGCACAGAGCAGCTAAGCAAGAGATCTTGGTCCTCTCTTTCCCATGTCTCCACTCAATCAGACATTCACACAACTTTTGCCAACACCCTAGGGCAAATACTCGTCTCTGCACCTGTTCATTTATGTGGTGACTCATACACCCCAACCCCCTCCATTGCCATCTTGGAATTCCCCAAAAACTAGATTTAATTGTAAGGTAATCTGTAATGTTTTTGCCTTTTTCTGAGAAATTAAGGTGATTAAATTAAGTATATTAGAGTACATCACTATACTATTTTGGTCCCATTAACTTTCATAATGTTGAGTAACAAAATACACCATGAGAAAAGAATATTTGCAAAATGAATAGCTTAATACAAATAATTGACTGCTTCAAGGCAGAAAAATTAATTTTTGGCTATAAAATTCAGGTGAAAATGCCAAGCTTACAACAAGATGAAAATATATTTGAAAATAAAACTTCCAGGCATTTCTCTCACAAGTATGAGAGAGAGAGAGAGAGAGAGAGAGAGAGAGAGACTGACTGACTCACAGGCCACATACCTGAAATTTTTTCACATGTCTTATAAGACTGATTCTCTCAATACCAGTGATGATTGTCTAATATTTCTTTTTCCACCTTATAGTCTATATAAGTACCCAAATAAGGAGAGACAGCAGGAACACATACATCATAAATCACAGTGGACAGCTCAGCTCCATGCTTAGTCAAGTCTTCATTCAACACT
Organism: Tarsius wallacei; assembly: GCA_963574415.1. NCBI lineage: Eukaryota > Metazoa > Chordata > Mammalia > Primates > Tarsiidae > Tarsius > Tarsius wallacei. The sequence continues at coordinate 2,879 of CAUYQG010085689.1, forward strand.
TTCCCAGTTAGAGGCAGCCTCACCTCCTCTGGGGAATTAATTGCCATGTAATCATTACTTGGATTATTGAATTCTACTGTTTCACTTCCAGCTTTTTAAGAGGACTATTTTCCTCCCACTTTTTTAAAATAGAAAAGGTAAGGAGAAAAAAAACACAATAATCACTAAAATACCTTCCCCCTAAATTCAACATTTGTTAATAATTTTCATGTCTGCCTCATCTCTCTACATATACATTTATGTGTATATTCTTTTGCTCATCCATTTGAAAGTAAGTTTCCAGTATAACTCACCCTAAAAAGTTCAACATGTGATTCTTAAAAATAACATAATATCTTATATGATCACAGAACATGGTATTATCTAATAATCAGTCTATACTCACATTTTTCGAACAAAATTAGGGAACTCACATTATCTGATGTCAAGACTTACTAAAGCTGGAATAATCAAGATAATATGATACTGGCATAAAGACAGACATATACAGTAGCTCAATGGAACAGAATTGAGTGTCCAGAAATAAACTCATATATTGCCAGTAGATTTTCTACAAAGGTGCTACAGTGGATTGATAGTATCCTCCTAAAATTCATGTCCACCTGAATGTGTCTCGTTAAAAATAGGGTCTTTGCAGATATAATTAGCTATGATTAAGTTATCGTGGATTAAGGCGGTAAATGGTGTCCTTATAAGAAAAGGGGAGGCCACACAGAGACAGACACAAAGAAAGTCATGTGACAATGGAGGCAGAGACTAGAGTCATGAAGCCACAAGGCAAGGAATGCCAAAGATTGCTGGAAGCCACTAGAAGCTTGGGACAGGCAAGGAAAGATTCCCCTCTAGAGCCTTTAGAGGAGGTTTAACCAATACTTTGATTTCAAACTTTTGGGCTACAGAAGTTCAAAAGAATACATTTTTGTTGTTTTAAACTACCAAATGTGCGTTAAAGTCATCGAATTTGTAAAGCCAACCCTAGGAAACTAGCAACATTTTTTTGGCCATTGTTTGGTTGGTAGGTTATTTTATTTTATTTTTTTGAGTCGGAGTCTCATTCTGTTGCAGTAGCACAATCATAGCTACAACAGCCTTGACTACTGGGCTCAGGCAATCCTTCCACCTCAGCCTTCCAAGTAGCTGTGACTACAGATGTGTACTACCACGCCAGCTAATATTTTTTTATTTACTGTAGAGACAAGATCTTGCCATGTTGCCCAGGCTGGTCTTGAACTCCTGGGTTCAGGCAATTCTCTCGCCTGGGCCTCCCAAGGTGCTGGGATTATAGGTGTGAACTACCATGCCTGGCTGGATGGATTTTACTGAGGTAAAATCATATGACATAAAATTTACCAGAACATAGGTTTTTAGTAAGACTTGCCTGGGTTCCAATCCTGCATCCATCATCACTTCTTGTATCTATCAGAGCAAGTTGCCAATCTGAACCTCACTGTTCTTACCTATAAAATGGAGATACAGTCTAACTTGAGTTGTGGTTATTAGCATCCCTTGATAAAAAGCAGTGGTTTTCTACTTCAGCATGCATCAGAGTCACCTGTAAGGCTTGTTAAAAGCTCAACTGCTGGGCCCAATTTACAGAGTTTCTGATTCAGTGGGTACAGGATAAGACCTGGCAATCTCAATTGACAACAAGTACCACATGATGCTGAAGCTGCTATTCTTGAGACCACGCCGTGAAAACCAATGCACAGGAATTAGCATAAAACAGATGTCCAATAAATGTGCCTCTCCTCTTCTTCCACTCTTCCCTTTCCAAAAAAACAAAAGACATTATCCTATAAAAGCAGAACTTTGAACATATATTATATAATCAATTACTTAGCAAAAAATATCCATCCCTAACACATCTACTATGAGAACCAATAAATAGATGGTCAATAGCCAGACTATATATATATTTTTCGAATTGGAGTCTCACTCCGACGCCCAAGCTGGAGTGCAATAGCACGCTTATAGCCACCCCAGCGTCAACCTGCTGGGCTCAGGCGATCCTTCCGCCTCAGCCTTCCAAGTAGCCGGAACTACAGGCGCACAATACCATGCCCGGCTAATTTTTTGATCTATGGTAGAGATGAGGTCTTGCCAAGTTGCCCAGGTTGTTCTCGAACCCATGGGCTCTGACAATCCCCTCACCTTGATCTCCCAAAGTGCTGGGATTAGCCAGACCATATCTTAATATATCACTATGACCCAAAACCTGCAGCTACAAGCCCAGACAGCCAACTTAGTACAGGAAGTCAGACTACTGTCACTAGCAGCCAGTCCAGGAAGCCAAACCCCATAAAAACAGGCATAAAGCCTGTATAATGACCCTTGCCTGTAGTCTCAGCTATTTAGGAGTCTGAGGTGGATTGCTTGAGGCCAGGAGTTCAAGGATGCAGTGCAATATGATCACACCTGTGAACAGCCACTGCAACACAGTGAGACCTTGTATCTTAAAAAAAAAGAGAGGGAGAGAGAGAAAATAAGCACAAAACAGTCAGGATTGGATTAATAACTGATACCTACCCTAAGTTTCACTCCTGCTTCCAATTTAGGACCGATCAGAGAAAGCCAAAGTGCACCTTTAAGTAATTACATAGGATGCCATGCTTCTAGTTGGCCCACCTACAACTTCCCCACAGGAACAACCTCCAATCAGCACATACTTCAAGTCTTCCCTTTTTTCCACTATAAAGTTTACCCACTCCTCGTCTTCCTTGAATCTCTGCCAAATGCAAGCAATGGTGACTGACTCCGTTGTTATATACAGCAAGCTTAAGTAGTCATTGGTTGTTCTCATTTGGGTGGTCTTCATTTATTTCCACAACTAGTACAACATAAACTATTTTGGGGAGGAGGCCAAGGTGGGAGGATCACTTAAGGCCAGGAGTTTGAGACCAGCCTGGGCAATATAGTGAGACCCCCATCTCTACAAAAGGTGAAAAATTAGCCAGGCATGGTGTCATGCACCTGCAGTCCCATCTCAGGAGGCTGAGGCAGGCAGATCATTTGTGCCGGAGGTTGAGGCTGCAGTGAGCTAAGACTGTGCCAGTGCACTCCAACCTGGGCAACTCCAACCTGACCAAGACCTTATCTCTTAAAAAAGAAAAAAAAAGTTATCTTTGCGATGTTTTTGCCCTGCAACTTAAAATTTCTTCTTCTAAGACAGCAGGGGGGGAGGGGTTACTTTGAAACCAGAGAGACTTGGGTTTCAAAATCTGACTTCTTGAGCTATGACCACTATGACCCTATACAAGTTCTATCATCTCTTTGAACAGTAGCTGCCTCATTGATGTACTCAGTGAAGGGAACAATAACCACTAATGCTTAGAGCTGCCCTAAGAAGAGATGATGAACACAAAAGGACACAGTGCCTGGCATAGAGTAAGTGTTCAATGGAGCTAGTTGTGATGACCAGGCTATGTTCTACAGCTTTGAAATGCTCAATCCTGTGATTAATAACCTGTTGCTATTAGGTTTGGAAGTTATTTTTTGTTTTGTTTGTTTTTAAGTTATGTTATTATGAGTATAGAGCCAAATCCTTCATCTTAGAAAGGAAAGGATGGGTACAGTAGCATGGGCGTACCAAAACAGTTCTTGCAAAATCTCATGGACAGAACTAAAGTACATCCACAATTCACAAAGACTTTCTTTTTTTTGAATCAGAGTCTCACTCTGTCACCCAGGCTGAAGTGCAGTGGCACACTCAGTATCGATCTGCTGGGCTCCAGTGATCGTTCTACCTCAGTCTTCTAAGTAGCAGGAACTACAGGCGCGCACTACCACATCCAGCTAATTTTTTGATTTATTGTAGGGATGAGGTCTCACCAAGTTGCTGGGATTACAAACTGAACCTCCAAGCCCAGCCAAGACTGACTTTCAACTGAAAAATAACTCAGGAAACCAGGCTGCTCTTTCAGGAAATGCTTGGCTTGATCATCTCCATTCTTCTCTCAACTTGCTTCTTTTGCTTACTCAGCATGCATATGGCCCTTAAAAATGGTCACCCAAAGATGGTAATGATCTGTAACAGCGGTCCCCAGCCTTTTTGGCATCAGGAACCAAAGTAGAAGACAATATGTCCACAGACGGGGATATGGGAGGAGAATGTGCAGTCAACCTCACTGCTAGCTTTATTTGCAGCTGGTCCCCAGTGCTAGCATCACACCTCAGCTCCACCTCAGATTATCAAGCATTACTTAGATTCTCATGAGGAGAATCCTGGACTCCTTACATGTATAGTTCACAATAGGGTCTGCGCTCCTATGAGAATGGAGCTGGGGGGAGGGGTTGCTGATCTGATAGGAGATGGACCTCAGACAGTAGGTAATGTGAGCAATGGGGAGTGGCTCTAAATACTGGTGAAGCTTTGCTCACTGGCCTGCCGCTCACCACCTGCTGTGTGGACCGGTTCCTAACAGACCACAAACTGATATTAATCAGTCCATGCCCAGGGGTTGGGCACCCCTATCTATAACTTAATAGGGATTTAGGGGACACAGGTGTATGCATTTGTCAAAATTCATAAAATGGTACACTTCAGACATATGCACTTCTACTCTTAATGGATCCTTTTCATGTCTATCTCCCTTACTAAAATGTGACACATCAAGGACAAAAAGGGAATCATATGCAAACTGAATCCTCAACACAAGCACAATGTCTAACATGTAGCTAAATCTCAATAAATGCCTCATTATTAAACAAAGGAAGACAAAGTTAAGAATTTGAGAAATTATACTTATTGAGATTTATTCTGAACGATGTATTAAAAGTTCTCATTTTAACTAATCATTGCATTCTCATGAATTGATATAAACATTTAAATTCTACTCATAAAGAGAACTATATTTATAAGCAAATAATTGGTGACTTAAAGTTCAAATTCTTCACTGTGCATGACACTCTACCACCACCTAGTGTAAATAAATGCATATTACCGCATTTAGAAATTTCCTAAAGAAGACAAAGAATCTCCAAATGGGCTGGTGTGCCATGAGCAAACATACTTCAGCCACAAACATTCACCAGGTACCTACTAGGTTCTGGAAATTATGCTAGTTTCTACAAGGACAGACATGACTCTTGTCTGTTTTGATCACTGCTGTATCCCCAGGGGAGAGTAGCAAGGCATTTTGTTGGCTTCCAATAAATATTTGTTAGCTGACTGACAAGATTCTGGGATTAAAGAGACTGAGATATCTTCAGGAAAGACATTCAGCCATTCAAAATCAATAGAATTTTATCTAGACAATAAAATATTACTCAGCATTAAAAATAAATGAGCCATCAAGCCATGAAAAGACATGGAGGAAACTTAAATAAATATTACTAAGTGAAAGAAGCCAGTATGAAAAGCCTACATATTATGTGATTCCAACTATATGGCAATTTGGAAAAGGCAAAACTAGGGAGACAGTAAACAAATCAGTAGTTGCCAGGGGCTCAGGGAAAGAGGAATGAATAGGTGGAGAACAGAGGCTACTATAATGGTAGATATGTATCATCATACATTTGTCAAAACTCACAGAATGTGCAACATCAAGAGTGAACCCTAATATAAACTACAGACTTTGCGTGATGAAGATGTTAATGAGGTTCACGGACTGTAACAACTGTAACAAATATGCCACTCTGGTGGGGGATGCCCATGGTGGGGAAGGCAGTGGGTGTTTGGAAGCAGGGGGTATTTGGGAACTCTGTACTTTGCACTCAATATCGCTATGTACAAGTTTTAAAATTGCTCTGAAAAATAAATTGTTTTTTAATCAATAAAATTTTTCACCTTAACTTTAGACATTAAATAAGCAAAACTCCAATCTAATGAGTACTTCAAAAGTATGACACTGCTCTTAAAATGCCTATGTAAATGCTTAATAAATGTTATTTCCTCACCTCCACAGCACTCCCCAACTTCTTACCCCAGATATTGCCACTAAGTAGCTATAATCAAGCCAGTTTTTTCATCTATAAAATTAAGACAACTGAACTAAGTCTCTCAGTTCCTGGCCTGATCTGACATTCTTTTAAATTTTAAAAGAAACGATTACACAACTGAAACATTTTTATGATATAGAAAAAGGAGGAAAACTGTTAAATGTTTACATCACAATGACACCAAAACCTGACGAAGAACACATTAAAAATTACTGTCAACTCTCTTTATGTTATTCTCATATGAATATTAGTGCAAAAATTTTTAAAGTAACACCAATGGGAATTCAGAAGTACACTAAATGAAGGTTAAGCTACAAGCACAAGTGTTTATTCCAGTAGTGCAAGGATAGCTCAATATTGGGAAATCTCATATAAACAATCATATAAGTAAGTCAAAAAACAAAAGTTATGTGACCATCTCAGTAGATACTGAAAAGGCAAGACAAAATTCTAAAACTATTCCTGATTTTAACCCTTAGCAAAATAGCAGTAAATGACTATTTCCTTAACATATTTGAAATTCATACCAGTCCACAGCTTTCTAATGTCTTATTGGAGACATTACTGAAACACTACAACAAACACAGAAGGATTTCTGTTGAAGTCCAGAAAGAATAAAGAAAGCTTACCATTATTTTTAATATTGATATAGAAGAACTCGACTAGCCAATGCAAGCAAAATAGATGTCATTTTGTTTGTTTGTTTATCTATCACACGTTTATGCTGCTTATTATGTGTCAGATGCTGCCCTAAACACCTTACAAAAGATTTTAAAAATTAGCCAGGTGTGGAGCACATGCCTGCAGTCCCAGTTACTCGAGAGGCTGATATGGAAAGATCACTTGATCCCAGGAGGTAGAGGCTGCAGTAAGCTGTGATTGTGCCACTGCGCTCTAGCCTGGGTGACAGAGTGAGATGGCAACTCAAAAAACAAAACAAGACAAAACTCAAAGAATTCATACATAAAGCAACAGGACTAGATCCAAGTTCTAAGGGCAGCTCTTTAGAAATGAAGGAACTAGAACTGAAATTAAGTTTGTGACTGAAAATAAGCACATTTATTTAGCTGTAAAATCATCTCTATTTACAGTGCTATGATAAACACCACATATAAAGTTAAAACAGTGTCCTCCCATCCCTAAGATAACTCATTCTGCAATATAACAAATTTATAACTGAAGAAGTGGAGTGATGATTCACATTAATTTGAGAAATATTTACTGAGGTATAATATTATGCTCAGCACCTGAAATAAAAAATTTAATATGACTCAAGTTTTTTTGTTTTTTAAATACAATCAAGTCCAAATCCCCGATCTGAAAGAGCTCACATTATAGAGGATTTCTCTCTTTTTAGGTGGCAGAAGTATGCCTTTAAAAGTAAAGTTCTGGCCGGGTGTGGTGACTCAAGCCTGTAATCCCAGCACTTTGGGAGGCCGAGGCAAGAGGATTGTCAGAGTCCATGGGTTCGAGACCAACTTGGTAAAACCTTGTCCTTACAATAAATCAAAAAAATTAGCTGGGCATAGTAGCATGCGCCTATAGTTTCAGCTACTTGGAAGGCTGAAGTGGAAGGACTGCCTGAGCCCAGCAGGTGAAGGACGCAGTGGCCAGTGGTCATGAGCATGCCATGGCACTCCAGCCTGGGTGACAGAATGAGACTCCAACTCAAAAAAAAAAAAAAAGTAAAGTTCCTTGAAACAGTCCTGTTTTTCCAATCATTAACTACCAATCAAGAGGCTGGAGAGCTTGAAAACTTCTTATTGTACAAATTAAATGGAATATGAATTGGAAATAATTACATATCTCTAAAACTATCACACTATACTGGTTATATATACATTAAAAATTTTTATTTACAATTCTACATTAAGAAATTGTATTTACACAAAATCTATTACACTTAGCAAGATATAACCAGCTAATACTTCACTGAGCTATTAGCAAATGTTAAGAGGTTTCCGAGTAAGAAATGTGCTCTATTAAAAGCTTTAGGGATAGTGAGCCTCCAAACGCTATAGAAAAGGCAGATACTATAGAAAAGGCAGATATTGCCTTAAGGCAAAAATGCTAGGAAGTGATAGAATGCTTTCTTTACAATTTGCAGCTAGGTTACTACCCATGATAAATTGATAACCATTCATTAACTTTGAGAGCAATAGACAACTGGCAGGCTATTTCATGCCTCAAAGAATTTATGGCAAAAATGACAGGTGACTTTGAATTCAGAAAATAAAATGGATTCTTAGAAATTGTTACTTTCATGCATTCTTTTAAATAAAGTTGGAGGCAGATACGGGTATTAGCTGCTGATAAGAATTAAAGGTCATGATTTTCTACACCAATGATAAAAGGATTGTTTATCAGTTGCATCAGTCTGTCAAACAACAATAAGTACATAAATTAGGCACTTAAGGCATACCCTAATACCTAACATCCACTCTGGGTCATAAAAGAAAAAAAACTACGTAAAATATACACTAATATCCTAAATTAAAATGGGCTGCAATTAAGAGTTAGGAATTATGCTTGCAGGTTCTCCTTTGCTAGCTAACTCCTTGCGACCTACCACAATGTTAGTGTTCCCTAAAGTTTTGGTTCTATTTTACTCTCATTCTCTCTGTTTCCAAGCTGATCTATATCTAAATCTTAGACTATCATGTATACTCCACTATCTCCAGGAAAACCTCTTTCCTGAGGATATGGTGATTGTCAACTCAAGCTAAACATTAACATTACCTAAGTCAATTTTAAGACATATCAAGTTGCATCCCTAGCTCATATAAATTAAATCAAATCTCTATGAAGAGGACCAAAGCATGTTGTTTAATTTCCCTAATGGGCAGTCAAGGTGGAGACCCATTGCTCCTCTAGACCCATCACTCAAGCCATATCCCGGTCAGCTCCACCTCAAAATCCCACAGGCACCTGAAACTTCTCTCCTGGATGACATACCTACTCATCCACCAACATCAAGGTAAAGTATCTTCTCCTCTGCCCTTACTGACCCTAGGAGCATTAGGCAGTCCTTCCTCCTAGCTTCCACAGCATTCTATCCATGTCTTCATGAAAGCATTTATCACTGTTAGGGTCACACTCCCAGTGGGGCCTCCAGAATGTTAGGTCAGGTCCACAGAGGGTGTGGGTATCTGGTGTGCGATCCAGTGCTGTGAGAAAGATGCAAAGAATTGCACAGAAGTTAGATTAGAAAATACAGTTTATTTAGAAAGTAAATTAGGGAAAGAGAGCGAGAGAAAGAGGAGTTCACCTCCCCAATGGAGGGGGCCAAGGTCAGGAAAAATGGCGACGGACAGACATAGCTCAAAGAGCACATGGCCACATCACTGTCTAGTAAGGCAATGGCTAATGGCTAATGTTTGCTTATGGTTGAATCCTTTCAACTCATCCCTTTGGTGGGGAAAGTCATTATGGTGATTGGGTGGTTGTCTGTTCCATGAAGGGGCAGGTAAGCACAGGTACTGACGTCAGGTGGTGGGCTAGATGGGAGGAGACAAGGGGAGGGGTTTTTCCAGCAAGAAACCTGTCAAACATTTTCAATCCACAAGTTCTTTAGCAAAAAGGTAGTCTTATTATCATTTCTATGGCTTCAGCCAGCTAAGGGGCCTAAAAGTTTCTTAGAGATTATTATGCTAAACATTGAATTGAATGGTTGGACTGTCCTTGTCCTCGTCTTGCGTCAGATGGAGATTTGCCAAGGGGTCTAAGCAAAAATGGCTATGCTAAGGCAAAATGTGAACTAAGTTTATTCTAAGTTTCTCGGGATCCCTCCCTTCAATCACCATTTATTGTAATTGATATCTTCCCCATAAGATTGTTTTTTTGTCACTTTTTATTTGTTTGTTTTAATATCCAAATAACTCTGAAATGGGTGACACTAGAGGGTGAGTGACATTCAAAAGTAAAAAAACCAAATCAAGTATTTGTAGCCAGGTCAAAGGAGCAATTGCAAGACTGAATAAATTGGAGACACAGCTAAGAGACGATTAGCCAAGCAGACACATGATCAGAGTCATGAAGGAAAGACAGGAGGACGGGGATGGTATACTCAGGGTTCAGCTTTATTAACCTCCACCCAGTATACCAAATGGACCAGACTAATCTAAATTGGGCTCTACGTTGGAACAAACAATTCTGAAAAGTCTACCTTCCTAAAGTATATCAAATTTAAGTGCCCCTTAGCACCCTCACTGCTACAGCCTTAAAAAGAGCCTTCATCATCTCTTGCTTAGACTTTTAAAACAGCACCTTAATTCATGCCCAAAATAACCATTTCTTGCCATTTCAGCCTACCACTGACCAGAGAGTTAACTTTTAAAAGAACAAATATTCTCCCATTACTCCTCCACTAGAAACTCTCAGGTAGTTCTTAGAGAATAATGCCCAAATTCTCTACCATGGCCTACACAACCCTTCTTAACTTTGACCAATACCTTCAGCTGTTCTCTCACATAATCAATACTACATTCACACTCATTAGTTTACAACTTAGTTCTTGTATACAAGCTGTTCTTACAGTAGAAATATCCAATCTATTGCCTCATACTATCTAGATCCTTTACCGATCCTATAGAAATCAGCTCAAATATTACCTCTTCGGTCAGACTGTTCAAAATTAAATCAGATGGACATCTCCATTCATTTACTGATTCTTTTTTTTTTTTTTTTTTGAAGTTGGAGTCTCACTCTGTTGCCCAGGCTGGAGTACAGTGGCATACTGAAAGCTACCCCAGTATCGACCTGATGGGCTCTGGTGATCCTTCTACCTCAGCCTTCCAAGTAGCTGGAACTACAGGCGCGCGCTACCACACCTGGCTAATTTTTTTGATTTATTGTAGAGACAAGGTCTTGCCAAGTTGCCTGCACTGATCTCGAACCCGTGGGCTCAGGCAATCCACTCGCCTCGGCCTCCAAGTACTGGGACTACAGGCTGAGCCACCAAGCCTGGACCATTTACTGATTCTTTACAAAAGATTTTCTGGAGGCCCTACTATATAACAGGTACTGGCATAAACATTACCATAGTATTTTGTTCAAAACTGAGTTATGACCATTATAACGCTATATTAAAAACATGTGTGGTTTTATCATCTCCATCAGTCTGTATTTCCCGAAGGTAAGAACAATCATTTCCTGGTCCAGTACTCTTGTTTTTCCAGCTTGGGTTCAAGAAGGGTGCAGGATGCCAGGGTAGGAAAGACTCCCCTGATGGCAGTTCACAGCTGTGGGCACTCATGGATCAGGCCGCAAGGGCTAATATTAAAAATAAAGAACTGAACCCCATGTAGAACATAAGTAGTAAACCAGAAAAGTAAAGAGGGGTCAAAAGACAAAATACTGAGGTCTTCATCTCAGATGAAAAGCACAAAGATAAAAGCGAAAACAAACTAGACAAGTAGAGATAGAAAAATTGAAGACTAATTTTGAACTAACATCAAAAACACTGTGTATGACTTGATATACTTTGCTGAAACAGGGCCATAACCTTCAAGTAGAAAAGTCACTCTAAATACAGTGCATTATATTCATCACTGTAACCATTCTGCAGCTTCATCTAGTGCCAGGAATGTGTGCGGTGAAAGTGTGCTGAATTAATTAACATTTTTGCAAGCAATGATCATAACATACATGCATGTATTCCATGTGTATTCATCTGACTCAGTAGATAAAACAAAGCCATTAAAAACATTGAATTTTAAATAAAATAACTAACTTAAAACTGGTGACCCTAGACAAAAAATTAGTTATGTAGAACACATCAAAACATCGATTTATTCTACCACATATAAGTCACATGCAATATTAAAGACCGGAACCAAAATATACAATCAATTAGGAGCTTTGGAAATAAACTGTCACATGGACTGAGGAGCAGAGGAAACCATTCTGCAGAAAAAGAAAAAAAATAGGGCAGAGGGGGTAGCTAAGCAGAGAGAAGGAGAGATTAAAAAAAACAAAAATGCAGAATAATATGCTTGGGCTCTTGAAGGCTTTCTAGGCCCTAGTTTCAATTCTTTACCAAGTTGCAAGGTGCACCTCTGCCCTTCAGTTCTATGAGACACCCTGAATCCTTTTAATCTATTCTTCTTTGCTTAAGCTAGCTAACACTGGTTTCTGCTATCTGCAAACAAACAAAAAATTTACACTATCCATAAGTACCAGAAGTGCTCTGCCTCTGCTGCCCCTATCATATCCAAGAATGTCATCGCCAAAAATATCTATGTCCTTTCACTTTTTTTTTTCTTTTTGAGTCAGGGGTTTCACACTGTTGCCCAGGCTGGAGCCTCCCAAGTAGCTGAAACTAGACTCGTGCCACCATGCTTGGCTCATTTTATATACATATATACATATATAAACATGTGTGTGTGTGTGTGTGTGTGTGTGTGTATCTCTCTTGTGTGTGTGTAGAGATAAGGCCTCACTAGTTGCCTAGGCTGGTATTGAACTCCTGGGCTCAAACAATCCTCCCTCCTCAGCCTCCCAAAGTGCTGGGATTACAGGCATGAGCCACTGTGCCTGGCCCAATTTTGCTTCTTACTCCTCTTTCCAACTACCAATTCACCCAACTAACATCTACTGAACACCTACAAGTACTCGGCAACAGAAAGATAAATAAGTCATGTTCTCTACACTCAATCTCATAGTCTAGTGCAGTGCTTTTTTCAAACTATGGGTCTTGATCAATTTGCAAAATCAATTTAGTGGGTCCTGAGAACCACGTTTTAATATTTAAAATATAAGAAAATAAAAATAGTACACCACAAGAAATAAGGTTAAACATTGCTTCAGTAACATGTGTTTGTACTGAATACCAATATGATACGTATACCTTATTGTGGGTGAGAAACAGAATTTGAAAAAGATCAGTAGTTCTCTATTTCCTAATAACCTCAACAAATGCCAAGGAAGAGAGCAGTCAACAGCTGCGCTTTAGAGAATCCATTAGTACTTGAACTGATAAAAAAAATTTTAATTGGTGTATCCCTAGTTTATGTTGATTTTATAAGTACTTGAAGACAGTTGTTGGTTTGCCTCAAGTGAATTAGACATTCCATCTTGTTTACAGTTTTAATTAGCTAAGTAAATCCTTTTCTCTTTGCCTAGAACAGTACAAAGAAACTTCAAACCAGCATGTCAGAATTAGCATAAACCCTTAATCAGGTAAGTACAAATTTAGCAAGTTTCTACCATACTTACAATGAATGCTGACTAGGCTAAACCTCTATCATCATCAGGGTAACTACCAGTTATAAGTCATGACAACTTAACCTAGAGAAAAGAACATGAGGCAGAAGACAGCTAGGTCCCAGTATTAGTGGTAAACACATACAATGACTCTAAATTGTTTTAGGTAACTTTGAAGAACGTAAGTTAAAGAGAATGTAAGAATACATCAAATAACCTTCAGGCAGTTTCTAGTATTTCTAGTATTTTTCAAGTGTCTTGAGCTTAAGAATCTGATTGTGTTTCAAGGAAACTCAATTCAAGGACATTCATTCTGTAATCTAAAGGCTGTCAAACTTTATCAGATAGTGGAAATATTGATACGTTTCTGAACATCTAGTACATGCTACTTCAGGTTTATACAGAACACCACAAATAATGTAGAATATTATGAAAATACTGAAATTTAAAAATCCATATGTCATGAAAACTTAGGACAATTCAGTTGCGAAAAATGATCACATGACAAACATGTTTCTGTAGAGAAACAAAAACTCACCACACAAAGCATGGTAATCTATTTCCATGTGTTTTCAAAACATACACTTGTTACTTCCTCAATCGTTTTATTAGGGATAAGTAGGTAATTAAAGGGTAAGAAAAAATATATATGCAAAAAAAATTAAAAATGAGAAAAAGTATTCATAAACCTTTTTTTCTATCACAGAGAAAGTACTATCATTAGTTGATTTTCACCATGGCAAATACTTTCAGCTCACAGAATACCAGTGTTCAAGCATTCATTCTCATTTATTATAAATTAAATTATTGTCTGCCTAATTCTAGAGACATAAGAAGGTGCTCACAGTTTAGAAAAGAAGTTAACACATAACTGTAATTTAAATTGCAAAACGCAACACAAAGAAGTGTTTTTAATTCAGTCTAGTGTAGGGGAGGGCAAGGAAGGCTTCCAAAAAAAGAAGTGAATCTAAAAACAAACAGTAGGAAGTGTCCAGACAGAAGTGTGTGGGTGGAGATATGGAAAGCCTGGTATTGTGAGTATAGGCATGGCAAGAAGAATTTGCCTACTGGGAGTGGAGGAGGTCAGGAGAATTGTCCTCAGGCAATCTGGTATAGCTAAACCAAGTTTAGCCAGGGTTGAGAGAAGGGTCAGAACTATAGGGGTATATAAACACACTAAAGATTTTGGACTTTATGTTGTATGAAATCAGAATCCAGTGACATCCTAGCTCACTTTGGTGGCTAACAAAGAACAGATTAGTAAATAAGAAAGAAATCTGGGCCAGGTATGGTGGCTCATACCTGTAATCTCAGAACTTTGGGAGGTCAAGGCAGAAGGATCTCCTGAGATCAGAGTTCAAGACCAGCCTGGGCAACATAGACAGTCCTCTTCTCTGCAAAAAATTAAAAAATTAGCTGGGTATGGTGACATGCACTTGTAGTCCCAGGTACTCAGGAGGCTGAGGTAGAAGGATAGTCTGAGCCCAGGAGTTTGAGGCTGTGTTGAGCCATGACTGTGCCACTGCACTCCAGTCTGGGTGACAGAGTGAGACAGGAAGATGGGAGGGAGGGAAAAAGAGAGGGAGAAATGGAGAGAGGGAGGGAGGGAAGAAGAAATGGGGGGGATACAGAAAACCACTTTTAAAAGATTGTGGCAAGGACAGCATTCAGGTGAGAAATGGGGGCCTGAACTATGACAGTGGTAGGAGGCATGGAAAGAAGGAGAAAGCAAAAAAAAAAAAAAAAAAAAAATTAGTAAGTAAAATTAACTGAACTTGTTGACTGATGGTAATGAGAATTGAGAAAAGGAAAAAGTCAAAGTGTAGTTCAAGATGAGGCAGAGAGGGACATGTAGTCATGGAAAGGATCTGAAGCCCTAAACTAAGAACAAAAGTTAGGAAAGGAACAAGAATGGATACCAGGTGACAAGTTAAGAGACCAACATAGAAATTTAGGCAAGAGGTTACAGTTTGATGGTTTTGACTAGGGTAATAACAATGGAGACATATAAATATACATATATTTGTGAAACATTTTGATGCTGAAATCAACAGAATTTACTGTTTTATAAGATTGTTGGGTCAGGGAGAGGAAATGTCAATGATGCCTCTCAAGGACAAAATGGTGATAACAATTACTGAAAGGAAAAGTGAGGGTCGGGTGTGGTGGCTTAGCCTGTAGTCCCAGTACATTGGGAGGCCAAGGTGAGAGGATTGCCTGAGTCGAGGGCATCGAGACCAGTCTGAGCAACTTGGTAAGATCTTGTCTCTACAATAAATCACAAAAATTAGCTGGGCATGATGGCATGTGTCTATAGTTCCAGCTACTTGGAAGGCTGAGGCAGAAGGATCGCCTAAGCCCAACAGGTCAAGGCTGCATGCCACTGCACTCCAGTGTGGGTGACAGAGTAAGACTCCAGCTCAGAAAAAAAAAAAAAGAAAGTGGGGAGATAGCAGATTTAAGAAAATTGAGAACAGTGCTTTTTAAACATGTTGAATTTCAAGAGACATCAAAAGTTGAAATATCAAATAGACAGCTGAATACAAGAGTATGGATTTCAAAAGAAAGGTCTGTTTACACTGAATATAATTTGGGACTCACTAGGATATAATTAATTGCAACAATATAAGATATCCGCAAAAGAGAAATAGTATAGATCAAAAAGACAGCTTAGAAACACACTCAGGTCTAAAATCTAAACTTCAGATGCCAGAGAGGATGAGCCTGCAAAAAGAAAAAAAAATGAAATGGAGTTTTGTATTGAAAACAAAGCTTTTGAGAAATTTGGTTGTGAAGGGGGAAGACAGTATAGTAGCCTGAAGAGGAGGTGTGAGGCTAAGGGAAAATGCAGTGTTTTATTTGTTTTGTTTTTGATGGAAGACAATATGGCATGTTTAAGTGCTGATGTGAATGAATCAGCAGAAAGACAGAAAGGTTAAAGACACATGAGCAAGAGAAGATACTCAATAGCATAACTTCCCAAGAAGGCTAGAAGACATGGGATCTAGTACCCATGTGTAAGGATTAGTTCCTCCTCTCCAAGATGGTGTCCAGTTACATAACTGTTTGTGTGCCTTTGGGACCATGGTTGAGGAAACAGTCTTGGAGCCACACAATATTCTTTAGATTCTCAGTTTACCAGTTCATTGTGTTAAGGTTAGTCTGGACTTATTCTTAGCCATGGAGGTTCAACTATCCTGTGTAGCCTTTTTTCCCCCCAGGGATCTGTGAATTTTTTACTTATTAGTATTAGTGTCTTTCTTGACTCTGTATGTTAAAGCAAAGAAAGAAGAGGGATTTGTTATATAATCTGTTTTTAGGCCTGGTACAGTGGTTCAAGCCTGTAATCCCAGTACTTTGGAAGGCTGAAACAAGAGGATTTCCTGAGCCCGCAGGTCCTAGACCAGTCTGGACAACATGGTGAGACCTCATCTCTACAATAAATCAAAAAAAAAAAAAAAAAAAAATAGCAGGGCGTGTTAGCACATGCCTGCAGTTCCAGCTACTTGGAAGGCTGAGGCAGAAGGACCACCTGAGCCCAACAGGTCAATGCTGGTGTGGCCAGGGGCATGCTACTGCACTCCAGCCTCGGTGACAGAGTAAGATTCCAACTCCAAAAAAATAATAATAATCTGTTTTTAGCTCGACTCGAGGTACTTGAGAGTAGTATTTAACATATCTTCTTGATTGAAAAAATAAATTCCTTGAAACTCAGAAGCACAAACTGCATAAAGCATAAGTAAAAGAAAAACATCTCAGCTAAACCTTATTTTGTTTTCCAGAGACTACTATCCTTCAAGATGGTAATTATTTGGAAAAGGCTGAAAAATACCCACACATCAACTGATGGTTTCTCATAAAAATCTGTTTCACAGACCCAATGGATATGGCAAGAGATGGCATTCTAGTAAATGATTTGGATTCTCTTTCTAAAGACTTGAACTGGAGAAATAGACTAATTCATAAATCTGTAACAATGTTCTTGTAGGAGGAATTACAAACTGTTGTTACTCTGTAAATACCCAAAACATAACAGCATCTATTTCAGGAACTGTGCCAAATATACACTAATAACTCCTCCTATGATATAGGGAATCAATACAAACAATGAACATAAATTAATTAAAGAAGATCAAAGGTTAGGAAGAAGTACTGAAATAACACCTATCAATAAAACAATGAGAAGTTGCTATCATTCTATTATTTAGGACAAAAGAGACATACAATTTGACAGAATTGGTTTTTATATACTTCAGTATGGCTCCTGTTTAACTTGACTAACCTATCCAAGGTCAGCAGTAGAGAGGAAATAATAAAGAGCAGAAATAAATGAAACAAAGATTAGAAAAGCAATAAAAAAACAGTGAAATGATTTTTAAAAGACAGACAAAATTGACAGACCTACAGCAAGATTCAAGTAAAATCAGAGATGAAAAAGGAGACATCACAACTGATATCACAGCGATAAATAAAAAAAATCATAGGAGACTATTATGAATAAGTATATGCAAACAAACTCAATCTAGGAGAAAAATTAATTTCTATACACAATCTACAAAGAATGAATCATGAAGAAACAAAATTATGAATGAGGAAATTGCATCAGTAGTAAAAAGTCTATCATCAAAGAAAAACTCAGAACCTGATTGCTTCACTGCTGAATTCTACAAAACAATTAAAAGAGAGCTAATAACAATTCTCAAAATATTCCAAAAATCTGAAGAGGAGAGAACACATCCAAACTCATTCTACAAAGTCAGCATTACTCTGATAGCAAAATCAGACCAAGACACAACAAAAAAATAAAACTACAAGCCAATATCCTTGTTGAACATAAATACAAAAATTCTCAACAAAATTCTTCCAAAGCAAATCCAAGAGCACAGCAAAAAGATCATCCCCCATGGTCAAGTGGGTTTCATCCCAGGGATGCAAGGATGGCCCAAAATACATAAATCAATAAAAGTAATGCATCACATTAACACAATGAAGGTCAAAAACTATATTATCATTTCTATAGATGCAGAAATATCATTTGAAAAAATGCAATATACCTTTTTTAAAAAACGACATACTTTTGGCTGGATGCAGTGACTCATGCCTGTAATCCCAGCATTTTGGGAGTCAAGGCAGAAGGATTGCTTGAGCCCAGGAGTTCAAGACCAGCCTAGGCAAATATAGTGAGGCCTTGTCTCTATGAAAAAACAAAAAAACTAGCCAGGCATGCACCAGTAGTCCTAGCTGCTTGGGAGGCAGAGGCAGAAGGATTGCCTAAGCCCAGGCGTTTGAGGCTTGAAGTGAGCCATGGATGTACCTCTGCACTCCAGCATTCCCACCTGGGCAACAGGGTGAGACCCTGACTCAAAAAAAATTTTTTTTGGCATACTTTTAATTCATTTTTTGTTACAATTCTAAGATGTTTTTGCAAATGTACAGATACAGAAGAACGACACTCCCATTCCCTGGTGCTACCTCTTTGCAGTCAATCCACTTTCTAACCCCTACCCCTAACAAATGGCCTTTTGGGACACTGTGCTGCACATACTACTGGGATCCATAATCTCAATCATTTGCTTTTGGTCCCCATGTCTCCACACATGGTGGTCTTTTCATACTAAATTCAGGCCACTGCTACCCACTGGCCCATTTAGTACCTCCACATTCCATCACTATAAAAGGAAACCTCTAAATCCCCTGCATGACATGCGCATACCATGAAGAACCATGTTGCCATATTTAGCCACTTTCCTTAGTCACTCACTCACTAGAGTGGCTTCTCTGCTGCTGGCCAGGTGGTTTCCACCACAGCCTATCTAACACCCCTCCCAAATAGGGGAGGGTCCACCAACTACTTCTTCAATCTAGGTTTTCTTCTTCACACAGTTTCCCTTGGTTGGAAAAAGCCCTAAATTATCATAAATCTCACTATCTAGTAGTCACAGCTTGGGTGTTAATTTATCAATAGATGCTAAATAGATTTTTTAAATGATGAGGTCAAGCACAGTGGCTCACACCTGTAGCACTTTAAGAAGCTGAGGCAGGGCCGGGCTCGTGGCTCAGCCTGTAATCCCGCGCCTTGGGAGGCTGAGGTGAGTGGATTGCCTGAGCCCGCGGGTTCGAGACCCGCCTGGGCAACTTGGTGAGACCTCATCTCTACAATAAATCAAAAAATTAGCCGGGTGTGGTAGCACACACCTGTAGTTCCAGCTACTTGGAAGGCTGAGGCGGAAGGATCGCCAGAGCCCAGCAGGTCGAGGCTGTGGTGGCCAGGAGCGGCCACTGCACTCCGGTCTGGGCGACTGAGTGAG
>CAUYQG010085692.1:0-19249 GCA_963574415.1 Tarsius wallacei
GCCTGTAATTCCAGCTACTTGGAAGGCTGAGGCGGAAGGATCGCCAGAGCCCAGCAGGTCGAGGCTGCGGTGGCCGGGAGCGGCCACTGCACTCCAGTCTGGGCGACAGAGTGAGACTCCAACTCAAAAAAAAAAAAAAGATCTAGTTCCTATCTTCATGGAGCTCAGAATCTGTTGGGGGTTGGGGAGAAAATACACTCAAACAACAGCAACATCCTGATAACTGTTCAAGGTTTGACTTGACCCTCCTCTACGCTCTGATAACACTATGTCATTACCAAGTAGTTTACATCAGTATTCTGAGGTGCAGAACCAAAATGTCAACGAATTCCCTGCCCTCATAATCACATATTTGTTATCAAGAAGGACGAACTGACAATCAGCTCTTTGAGGAAGCAGTCACTCCATTTGCTTACGGTTTCAGTGGCTGCTAGTCTCTGTCTTCAGTCAGAGAAGGCATCCTGGCTCTTCCTTCAGAATCTTGGGCTTTTTGGTGGAAAAGATACTGTAGGAAAAAAAAGTAGGTCTGTCAGAGTGGAATGAAAAGCTCTCCACAGAGGACAGAGAAGGAAGAGAGCGCGGCAGGTCCTGGGTGGGCGGATAGGCAGCCCCATAGGAAGAGAGTTGCCTTCAGGGGAATAGGTTGGGTACTGAGCAGAGAGTTGGGGTGATGGGCGTGGGAGGAGAGGCAGGGCATGATCTGCTCCATGGAGAAATAAAGGAAGCTGGCCGTCTGTGTGCAGAGTGGCTGGGAGCCAGGCAGGCACGGGGAATCTTCAAGGGGATAAATACTCAGAGATTTCCAACCCTTTTGGGATGAGTGCCAGGGAAAGAGGCCAAGATTCCAGGGAACACAGCCAGGACAGGGTTATTATAATCCCTAGGAGGATTCATTTGCCAGTTCCTAAAGCAAAAGCAAGCAGCACCCTGAAATGGAGACTAGCTATTTCAGAGCAATTAGCCATTGGTGCCTGCTGCTGTCTTTGGAGAAACTCCAGAAGCCATTGGGGTAGAGATGAGGGCAGGAAGTCCTGGGCTGCTGCAGTGGAGATGACTCCATTCTTGGTATCTCCCCACCTGACAACTCACTATAAACAAGGTGGTAGACCTGAGATCCTAGGGTTTCTGCTCCCACCAGGTCCGAGCCCTGCCCTCTGAATGACATAAAACCATCACAGGCAACACATCTACAGGAGACTCCATAGCTGCCCAAGAGCATAAAGTCCAGAAGGTTAGAAAAGGCCGGATTATCTTTTCACATCAGGATTTTTAACCTGGCACACACGGACACTTTAGGGAATTTTCCTTTGGGGAGAGGGGGACAGTGAGTCACCAGAAATTATTAATAAAATGTTTCTGTGTATGTGCACTTTTCTGGTGAGAAGTTTCCAGCATTTATTAGAATTTCAAAGGGTGTATAATTTATTTATACTACTTTGTCCATTCTTAGTCAAACAGAGAAAGGCTAAAGAGGTCCTTATCCCTCCCATACTCTCATCATTGCTATCAAATGTCACTCATCAATACAGACTCTTTAAGAAGAGTCTAATAAGACCCAGACATATTTGTGGTGAAAGAGTATAGGGGACAATTTTCACTTAAAATCATTAAATCACTGCCCCATAAAGGAATCACCAACGCCTTTTCCTCTCTGGATAGCCTGTTTGAACATTTTCCAGAACTGACTTCTATGCCACGGTGTTTCTTTCCTGGGTCTTGAAGTCTCTGGCAACAGCTTTAGCTCATCTGTTTTGCTCAGGATCCCACATAATCCTGGGACATATCTTGTGTCCATTTGCCTGCATGTCTTTCCCATTTTTCCTATGGATTGTGGCCACTTGCTGGAAACAAATGTATTGGAGTGGAAAGAGATTAGGTGCTATTATAGTTTAATAAAACAGCAACAAACTTCCAACTTTATGAAGCAAGAGAGGCAGTGTGTGTTTTATGTTTCATTTCACAGCATTGAACACAGGAAGAACGAATTAGGAGGGAGCTTCTCCACTTGTGTAGATAGATGAACTCTGGAGAAGAGAGATGAGAAGCACACGGCATGGAGATGTTATCTTAGCGACAACAATGTTCAAAGCGTTTATGGAAATCTAAAGGCGACCCCAGGCAACTCTTTAAGAACCTCCTCTGTGCATTGCAAGCTAACTCTCCAAACCTTTCTTGTGTAAACTGCCCCTTCTTTGCCCTCGGTATGTTCCCATACCACTCCACTGCCTGCCATCTCCCCCAAAAGAGGCACTGCTCGGTCCATAGCCAAGGCTGATGCCAGGATGCCCTTGCTCAAAACTAAGAAGAGATGCATTTTACCCTGTCCCTTTCCAGTTATTTTGTTACAGGCTCATTGGGATAGGTTAGAGCTTTCTAGCCTAAAGTTGAACTTGAATTGCCTTCTGAGGAATCACATCTCTGTGGACACTGCTTAGACTACATGGATGTAATAGCGAAAAGAAGAGCATGATTCCAGCAATATTCCTCAGGAAGCAGCTCCAGCAAGCTCGTACTGGACACTGAAGGAATCCAGTAAGAGAGGAGATAATAGCCTATCATAGAGAAATTTTGATGGTTAATTCCTGAAGGGTCTAACCTTGGGAGTCCCCACTTCAATCACTAAAGAAGTGATGACATTCCCTGTGACTCTCCCTTGCATAGGAAGGATGGGCTGGGAGCCAGAGACACAGGAGAATGGGACCTTTTGGCCCCCAATGTGGATGATGCTAGGTATTTCTGTATGTTGTCAGGTCTCTCTGAAACTGGATGAGGAGAGAGAAATGGGAGAAGGGAGAAGAATGACTCTATGAATGACTCTGTTTCATCACTGTGTTTTTATTTCCGATCGCCACAGAGGGCAGTAACTGTGCAAGTGGCCCATCTTCCAGCCACTGTTGAGTATGTGTTTCTTTACCTTCCTGGTGATGTTTTCCAAGGACTCACATTTAAAGAAGTTGGTATTTCTGAAGCTCCTACCATTTGTAAGGCAACCCAAGGAGAGATTGAGGTTGAATTTGTTTTTTAAGACCAAACAGAGGTGAGGCCTCTGTCTCTGACTGGCCCTTCGCTGAAGACCCTACCCTTAAGACTAGGCCATCCCCCACCACCCCTAGACACATCCTAGCCGACTGTTACTCCTTTCTTGTGCACTAACTTTGGCTCTGCGGTGGGCCCAGGCTCCTGGGTGTGGAGGCCAGCCTCATGTGTTTTGTCCATCCCCATCCCACTATTGTTTGGTGCCCCTTTCCTCCCCTCTGTGCTCCTCTCTCTCCATCACTCCAAGTATTTGTTTATAGGTCAGAGACAGAGTGATACACAGATGCCCACAGGATGCGCAGAAAGCGACAAGAGCAGCCCTTTAATGTGCTTTAAAGATGAAAGAGCTTGTTACATATAAATGGCTCCCAGGTCTCTCTGTGGTTTTGGTAGTATCAGCTGGTTGGCTGGAGATGTGCCTATCTTTTCCCCAATTCATTGCCAAGCTAACCTTCTCTGCCAGAATCAGCTTCTGATTCCGACTCTGGGCTCAGGTCTGCCTGAGATAGTCCTTTAGCTCTGGATCTAGGGGACAGCAGAACTGTCAAAGCCCTCCTGAACACCTTGGGTGTGAGGCAGGCTGACCAGCTGAAGGGGTCAGAGGGCATAGCCCTAGACCAGAGAAACCCAAGACTGGCACTGGGGGCGAGACCTGAGGCTCTCCGCCTGCACTGCGTCCACTCGCCAGCAGGGGCCCCTGCTAATGAGAGGGACCTGCTGACAGACACAGCTGAGCCCCTCTGCTAGGGACAGGTGCTGACAGCCCGCAGGCTCTGAGCCAGAGGGTAAAGAGGACTCTCAGAATTCGGAGAGGAGGCTGGCGTGCCACAGAGGGGCCTGCAGGGCTGACAGGAAGTTGGTTGCCGGCACAGGCGCTATCCGCTGCCCTCACAGGGAGGCGGGGTCTGTCTTCCTCACCATCTGAACATTTTGATTTGCAGC
The DNA here is from genome assembly GCA_963574415.1 of Tarsius wallacei. Taxonomy (NCBI): domain Eukaryota; kingdom Metazoa; phylum Chordata; class Mammalia; order Primates; family Tarsiidae; genus Tarsius; species Tarsius wallacei. Next base: position 3,979 of record CAUYQG010085692.1, read on the forward strand.
TAATTGAGCAGCCTGACACCCGCAATGCCACGTGACCCACAGCAGCTGAGACTAGAGTCTCCAGCAGGCCTGACTCACTGGGAAGCAAGGAGAACCAACAGCCGGGCCTGCCGAGAGGCAGGACCTCCAGCCAGCGAGATGGGGAACCTTGGCTACAGGCCTGAAGGAGGCTTGAGGCTCCCCTGTTTCATGCACCGTGCACGCCCTCCAGCTGGCTGAACCTGGGGATCTTCTGAGGCAGAACAGTGATGACCGCATCACCACCCATTTGTAGCTTAGTCTGGATAGCCTCATAAGTTATCTTGCTTTAAATTCTCTCCACACGTGCACGTGGTGGGGGTTGTTATCCCCGTTTTATGGATGAGGAGACTTGGAAATCAGGAAGGTGCGGTAACAGCTACCAATTAAGGCTGGGGTGTCACCCCAATGGCGCTTGGCTATACAGTTGACGCTTGGCATCCTCAAAGATAGTACAGACAAAAAAAGAGTTTGTACTTCAATTAGCGTGATTAATCCATGTTGTTGAATATGACAGGGTTTTCTTTTTTAAGGCTGAATAATATTCTTTTGTGTGTATACACCATGTTTTCTTAAAGCCATTTATCTGTTAGATACTTATATTGTTTCCACGTCTTGGCTATTGTGAATAATAGTGTTGCATTAAACATGAGAGTACAGATATCTCTTCCGGATCCTGATTTGCACTCTTTTGGGTAGATGATCGTAAGTGGGGTTGCTGAATCATTTGGTGGTCTATGATTCTACTTAGACGAGTTATCTGAAATAGCCATATTTATAGAAGCAAGAATAGAATGGTGGCTGCCAGGGACTGGGGAGAAGGGGTATAAAATTTTGGTTATGCAAGATAAATAAGTATTAGGGGTCTGCTGTGCCACATTGTGCCTACAGATAACAATGATGTATTCTACACTTAAAACATCTCTTACAAGGGTAGAGTTCATATTAAATTTTCTTATCACAATAAAACCATTTTTAGATTAAGAAAGAAGAAACTCAGGATGACCCTGTCAGTCAAGTTATATCATTCATGAATGTTTTCAAACCTTTTCATATTAAATATATGTAAGAGAGAATTTGGACACTAGAGTAGTCATTATCTTGTACTTATCTGATACCATACAGCCTAAAACGTGCTTTTACATCTGTCATACTTGGTCTTCATAATCACTGTTCTGAGGTAGATATTTTCCTAGACTTTTCTAGATGTGCATAAACTGAGGGTCCAGTTGATTAGGACCCCCACCTGGGTACATGGCCTATGCTCACCTTTGGATGCTAGCTCAAGTGCTCTTCTTGCTCAGCACTTGGAGCCATGGGCAGGGTCAGTGTTGAGATGGCCACAATCTGATCTTGGGCCTCTGCTCTGCAGTCAAACACCTTGCTGCCCAATTTTGATTTGGCAAATGCTGAGGAGTCTATTCCAATCAATGTGCTGTCTCTCTCTCTCCCGCCCCCCCCCCCTTTTTTTGGGTGTCATCCTTCAAATCCATTTGTTCCATTATTTGATTAATCCAAGGGATTAAGCCAGTGCACAGAAGCTTTGATGTAGCAGGAGTGTTTAAGTATCTCTCTCTCTCTCTCTCTCAGTGCTTCTCCCTCCTGGTGGTACTGAGGAGGGAAGGCAGGCCACAGGCAGGTGAGAGAACAAGTGACCCTGCAGATAAGAAAGGCGGCAGAAATGAAGGGAAAGATCTGGAGTCTCACGGTTTTTTACTGAAAGTAAAAAATCAATCCATGACCTTAAAGAAGTTTATGAATTCCTAGCTTAGGAATCAATGCACATCGATTTTTGTGCCTCTGCATGGGCTGTACATGTATACTATCAAGTGATGAAAGTTGTATTTTGTTGGGCTTGGAATGGGGATAAGCAAGAGCCATTTCTACCACATTGCCAAGAGTTAAAAAAGAAAGAAAGAAAAAATAATACCCTCATCCTGTTGTGCCAGTCGCAGTCTGGACTTGGTGCCTCTGGCTGTGATTGTGGAGTTCTACGTTTCTAAGGCAGCTCCAATCAGAGGGTGAGCATCATGCATTCCTGAAGGTAGGGATCTAAGGTCTTCCCCACCATCCTCCCACAGCCCCAAGAATTTCCATTTACAACCCCCCTTTCTTTTCCTGAGAAAGGAAAAGAGGTTGTCCTAGGCTTTGCTTTACAGAGGGAGGAGTTGTTATGAGAAGGAAGGGTGGGAACAGAACAGAGATAAACACAGAACAAGCAATGGAAAGGCACCTTAATGATTTCCATTTGAGCAGTGTGCATTCCATCCAAAGAACACTTTTTCATGTATTATGTCACTTGATCACCATCAGCCCCAGGAGTCAGTCAGAGCAAATGAGGGAGAGGAGCCTCAGAAAGCTTGGGTCTTGATCAATATCATCTATCTATCTGATATTGGCAAGTTCAGCACTTATACCTAACTGGTCTGTGCCCCAGTCTCCTATGCTGGGGTAGCTCTCATAGTGTCCAGAGGACAGAGCAGCTGGGTTGTGATGGGACCTATGAGCTAAAGGAGAAAAATCCTTATGTGTAGAGGAAACGTAAAGGCATGCACATGAAACAAAGAAGGTGATTCCATGGGAACAGTGAGAGAAGGTATGCACGAATTGCTTAGGGAACCCTGAGGGGGAAGGGCTGGGCAGGAGATAACCTAAAGGTGTGACTTAGGGTGCTACTGGGCCTGGGAGCTGGAGCCCCCATGAGATGGCAGGTTCAAGATTGCCAGCACTGAGCAGCTGTCATGGGGTGTAGACTTGCCGGGCAGCTCAACTGCTGGGGATACCACCTTTATGTGTGGCTCCAGCACTCAACCCCCAGGGGATTTCTTCACCCGGGCACACTGCATTCCTGCTCCAGGAAATTCTCAGCTCAGTGCTATCGTTAGCCATTTGACTGGTCCAGAAGCCCAGGGTCCTTCTTCCTTACCCTACACCACTCTTCAGGCACCAACTTTTATTCTCTTTTCTTTTTCTTTTCCCCATTTTTTTGACAACATTATTTAGAATTATTAGTTCCATAACTGCTTTCTTCAAGAGCTGTACCTACAATATTTCTTCCTTTCAATTTCTTAAATTGTTGTAAATATGTAACAGGAGGTCTGCTGTCAACATTTTTAAGTGTACAGCACATTATTGTTAACTAGAAGTGCAACGTTGTACAGCAGTACTCTGGAATGTATTCATCTTGCAGAACTAAAACTTTATACACATTGAAAAGTGGCTCCCTTTTTCCCTCTCCCCCCAGTCCTTGGCAACCACCATTCCGCTCTTTGATTCTATGAGTCAGACTTCTTTAGATGCCTTATACAAGTGAGTACTTGTCTTTCTGTGTCTGACTGATTTCATTTAACATACTGTCTTCCAGGTTTATCCATGCTGTCACACATGGCAGGATTTCCTACTTTTTAAAGGCTGAATAATGCTCCGTTGTATGTCTATACCACACTTTCTTCATTCATTTACCTGTCAGTGGACATTTAGATTGTTTCTCTAGGTTGGCAGTTGTGAACAGTGCTGCCATGAACATGGGGCCACAGGTCATTTTTGAGATCCTCCTTTCAATTATTTTAGATAAAAATACCCGGAAGTGGGATTGCTGGATCATATGGTGGTTCCATTTTTAAGTTTTCAAGGATCTTACATTTTTCTTGAATCTTGAATCAATCCTCCTCTCTGATTCTTCCTATTTCTCTCTTAATTCAGGCTGTCATAATTTCTTACATGAGTTCTTGGTGTCTCTTCTGTAGATGTATATATTATTTGATTTTTTTAAAGGGCACATTGCGGTAACCTACTTTAGGTATTAACTGTCTTTTCTCCTTTTATTTCTCAACTTCCTTTCCTCTCTAAACAGATAGGACATAAACACTGGCCAGGACCATGGGCATGTGGAGTATCCTGCATGAGAAATGATCCCCTCCACCTGCCTGGAATTACTGAAGCACTTTCCAAACTTTGGCTCAACTTGTGGGACAGAGTCACCCCCAAAAAATATGTTGTTAAAGTTTTCTAATAGCTTGGTCAGACAGGAGGCTTGAAAGAGAAATTAAAGGGAGTTTCGAGGGGTCGGGGTGGGGAGGGGAGCGGGGGAAAAGGGAGTTCCAAAAATATGTTCATCTTGCACCCCTAAATAGGTCTGCAATTCACAGCCCCATGGACTGCTGATAAATCTCAGAGGCATTTAGATGCCATGCTAAAACAGAGCAATGTTTCATTTCAACCCCTACACCCACCTCCACTCACAGCGACCCGAGGGGAGTTACCAGGATGTGAATCTGATCATCTCATTCCCAAATTCAAACCTTCAGGGCTTCTGTATGTCTGCAGTTTTGAGGCCACATGTCTTAGTAGAGGCCCAGTTGATCTCAGCCCTACTTGCCTGCCTCTCCGGGCCCCTTTCTCACTAGCAGCCTCTTCATTCCCCTTGTGAAGGTACTTATCAACCCTAGCACCCTATGCCCTTCCATGCCCTCTCACCTTTATCAGACAATAGCTCTCCTCCCTCAGTTCCCTTGTCACCTGGAAGATTTCCAATCAATCTTAAAACTTTTCTCCTCAGATATCACTTCTTGCAGAAAGCCTGCCTGAGGTCCCATGCTGGGTCCAGCTCCCACAGCACCTTCTCAGAGCTCCTTGCATTGCACAGCAGCCCCACAGTGGGCTCAGCATGCAGTGAGCTGGGCCACTGGACCGGGCCCACGACATCAGCAGGACAGGCCAGTGACGGACTTCCTCTACTCTCACTCCATGGAGGACGCAGTGGGTGGAGTTGGATTTAAGGCCCTTTGAGGGCTGGCTTCCAGGAAGCTGTTAGCATTGGGAAATAAATACTGATAGCTTAAAATATCATGTGAAATGAAAGATCAAGAAATAATATTTTGACAAATGTGACTTCTGGCAATAAGGGACAGTACTTTAGGAATAATGTTTCCTCTCTTTCTTGAGGTCTTCTAGGTCCTTCTTTTCACTGAGGTCTAATTAGGTTAGGCTTCCTACAGGTAAGTCCTAGAACCCAGGAAGACTCCCACCCCCTCCCCCACTGAAGGATAGCAAGCTCCAGGGAAAGAGGATAGAGGGATCCAAAGACCCCATCTATGATCACCATTTTCCCTGTCCCTCATTCTCCCTTAAATTCTGTTGCATTGTCATCAGTTGATTCAGCCAGGCCTTGGACATGGCGGTGGGAGGTCTTAAACTAGAAATTTTTGAGCTGATAATAATTAGAGGCTCTGATCAGTGTCCATTACCACATTTGCTTGATTTTGAGGGGTAGATTGGGAAGGGTTGGAATTAGGCTACACAGCAGAATGCACAGAAGGAGGGCTGGGACAGGGCATCAAGCAGACGGACCAGTGCCCTGGAGGGAGCAGGCATGAGCTCTTTGAGCACCCAGCCTCATCCCTCAGGCAGCATGCAGCAGATAATCTGCCCTTGGGGGCCCCCGTGGCCAGAAGCCAGGCTTCTTTCAGAAGTGGCCTTGCTTCTGAGCATCCTTTTTCCTTTTGTGTGCACGTGATCCATGTGAGTGCTTATAATGTGTGCTGGGTGCGTGCATATACACAGATGAAGAATAGAGAGAAGAGAAAATGCTGTTTTCTTTCTTCTCTCTCGAATGTTTGCCTTATTTTGTGTGGAAGGGAGCATCAGTTGGAGGATGCCTGGCTCAGAACGGTGGGAGCTTTTTGGTGCCAATCTGACTGTGTATAGAGAATGAAGGGCAGGGAGGGGGGCTCAAATCCAATCTGCAGAGCAGACTCCTAATCAGAGCAGTCCGTTACACAGGCTGGCTTAGAAACATGGACAAAAATCCCTAATGCTCCCTGGGAATACTTGCCAAGACCACACACCTGCTCTGTGGTCAGTAAACAGTCCTCTTTGGGTTTGGGGAGGCACAGTGAAGGAATGGAGACAGGAAATGACAAGGATGGTGGCTGGGGTGAACCAAAAGCACAGTGAGAAGAAGGGATGAGCTTGGCAAGATATCAGTACTCCTTGCCTTATTCGCTATAAGTTTGAATTCACTTATTCAAAATAATATTCACTAAAAAATAGAATAAAGAGGAAAACAAACAGCTCGGAGTCTGAGTGAGCCACTTTCATGCAAACCAGTCTTTCTACTCATGACGGGAAAGGCAGCTGGAGAATTATAGAGGTTAATCTCTCCAGTCAGCAGCCAGAGGCTGTCCCATGGGGTGGATATCTCTGCTTCGGGATATTCCTTTTAATTTGTATTCTGGGGGGGATCATAGGATAGTGGAAGTGTGGAGCTAAAAAAATTATTTACTAGGCTAGACAAGAGTTTCATAGCCTCAGCACTATTGAAATTTGGGGCTGGATAATTCTTTGTTATGGAGTCTGTCCTGCCATTTAGAATTTCAGCAGCATGCCAGGTCTCCATCCACTAGATGCCAGTAGTACCCCCATTCCCAGCGGTGATAACCAAAAATGTCTCCAGATATTACCAAACATCCCCTGAGGAGCAATCCCTGAGCTATACCCTTTTTTGGGCATTTCACACATATTATCTGACTGAATTCTCACTTCAGACAGGCCTTTCCCTTCTATTTGACAGACAAGAAGCCCAGCTGGACTAGGTTTCACATCTAACTGATTCTATAGCTTGGGGCCTTTTTGTTGTACCCTCTCCCACTAGAACCAAGCTAATTCCACCATCCCTGACCAATCTGACCCCCGAGGCACAGTCATTAATGGTAAAAACCCTCCTGTGGTCCAGTTTGTCCTCAAGGGTGACTTCGGGAACATCTTGGAGAGCCTCCTTTCCCTCTCATATTAACTTCAATCACATCATATATTCCATGATTAGAAAGTCCACTCTTTAGCATTAAGTTAGATCTTGGTCTGTTGGGAGAGGATGAAGGTGGGAAAGGTAAAAGCTTGGAAGACATTATTCATTAAGCTGATCCGTATCTCAGTATGAATAAATTTACCAAACCAAAAGTGTAAGTGCCTTTTCCTACCAGCCCCATTTCAATCAGAATAAGACTGAAGTAGGAGACTTTGTAGGCAAAAACCCAATGAACATCCATTCTTCCTGATGTTAGAAATGTTAGAAAAAATACTGTGTGCATTTGTTAGGTTTCCAGATGAGCTCATGATTTTAATACTTGCAGAAATACTATTATTAAAGTAAAATTAGCAACCCTAGTGGTATTCTGTATGACTCGTTTTCAATAGAGGAAACCATGCATGAGAATCTTAGTATTTCTAAATGGTCATCATTGATGTGCATTGCTATTGCTCAGCTAGGGCCTTACCTATTCCTTGCATGACTCACAAGGCTTTTCTTAATTTGAGTTAGACCCACTCTTTGCCACTCCCATATCAAGCTTATATTTCAATTACACAGAACTAGTGGAAATTCTCCAGATGCTCATGGTTCCCTCATTCCTCTATAAACCTTTGCACCTGCTATACACGTTGCCTGGAATAACTTTCTAATTTTTCTCTGAATGGGTAACTCCTTCTTGTTCCTGAAAACTTACCCCAAGGAGCTCTTCCTTCCAGAAATTTTTCCTAACTCTTTCTTCCACTGTCTACTGCCTTTGCCTTCCACAGCATTCCATGCCGGCCACAGTAATGTCCCGTGCCCAACCATAGGAAAATTACTCCTTCGCAAGCCCACGAGTCTCTCAAGGGCAGGGAATGTATCTTAGTCACCATTTTTATTCTCAGTGTTTATCACAATGCCTGACATAGAGGAGATGGAAGAGATTCTCAATATATGTTTGTAAGATGGTTGGCGGGCTATATCCATTAATTCTTGATGGTTTAACCCCATTATTTACCTTCTTCTTTTGACACCCTAACCTAGATAATATTCAGGCTTTAAAAATATATAAGAAAACTTCTCAACCAGGTCTTCAAAAGCTAGTAAACCATTTTGGGGGGATCTGTTACTTTTTATTGCCCCTCTGTGGAGTATTGACCAACTAAGCCTGAATGTTTAATCTCTCCCACCATTCAAAGGCTTGAAAGTCAGAGGGAGTGAAGAAAAACACAGTAGACGTCAAGATTAAAGCAAAGGGAGTTTCTTCCACCTATGCTGAATTTGAAGTTTCCCTTTGATTCATACCCATTGTTCACCATTGATGGCAAACTTCACAAGGTCAAGATGTTTGAGAATAGTTGTCATTGAGTCTCACCCATACCAAGAGGTCTTCATCTTCCCGGCTAACTGCTTGTTTCTTCACTAACACCAACATATTTCTTAGCATGCAGTGGGTGCTCTATAACTGTGGATCTACCACCTGATTGACATTAGTAGTATGTTCTCCTGCATGAGGGTAGGGAACAAAAAGAAACCTGATTAAGTTGCCTTATCCCGAGATGGGTCATGGTAAGATTTCAAACTGTGTCTAGATGAGCATTCTACATGGAAACTCTTTATTTATTAATTTATTTTGCCTGCCCACCCACCTTTCTTCACAGCTGCAAATGCCTTTTGATAACAACTGTGGATTATGAAGGGTGTTAGAAATGTGTTAGGAACAGAAGGTTCAGAATTCTGTTCAGCTGTTAATAACTTGTGAGTTGTGTCAGTGTGTGACAGCATCAGCTAATGCTGAGTTAGCGACAGCCGCATAGGTCCTGCCTCTGGGCTCCATTTCCTTGGTCCGTGCTTTCAGTGAGGGTTATCAGGGGTGCTGCTAGCTGCAGAGGGGAAGTGGCCCACGTCATAAGATCTTGGAAGAAACCATGTGTCTGATTTTATCTGAAGAAGGAAAGATGTTTTCTTCTGTCTTGATTGTGACAAATGTATTTGTTGGCCAAATGCAGTACCAACTTGACGTTTAAAAGGTCAGGGGTGAGTGAATTAAGGTAAACTTTGTAGTAACTCAAATGCATCTAATTCAGACTATAGGTAATGGGTTGAGTTCATTTACAAAACATAACTGAATTTAGTGAGGTTTTTTCCACCTAAGCCCAGGAAGGAAGCACAGAATAATATTTGTAAGATTTTGGAGGGGAGAAGATAGTGTTGGGTTAACCTTGAAGAGGAAGGAGTAGATGGTATGCTTACATTGAAGAAGTAAAAACTGCATATTCAGAGATAGAGCTTTTCCACAGACAGATGAGAGAAGGATCAGTTCTTCAGCATGCCCCAGGCATGAGGCCCAGATTCCACAAGGCAGGCTGCAGTGAGGAACATACACAAGCACGTCCAAAGCAGAGTGCCCAGGAGATGGACAGCAAATGACAGGTTACAAGGGCCAGTGCTCAGCAGAGATGGCTGCAGATGGCTGCAGAAATAGGGACAATAAATATTGGGGCCATCATTTGATTTCATGGAAGGAGATAAAGAAGGCCTCAAATTGTTGAGATTGGTAGCAGGGAGCTTGCAGCAGATTAAGTCTGATTTTGAGAAATAAAATAAAGTGACATTTATTGGACTATGGAAGCATACCAGCTACACATTCTCGGAGAGGCTAGGGATGTTATAGAAACATGGGAATAAAAATACACAGATTGTTGATTAAACTCCATGGCATGCCAGCAACTGTACATAGTACTAAAAGCTTGTATTCTGAGAAATTCTGATACTCTGTGTTTCTATAAGGATTTAGAGTTTGTTGCTACCCTCTAGCTTTTCTCACTAAGGAAGAAGAGAATTTAGAAGTGATTTGAGAACAAATAGATTTTCAATCTGTTTTGGTTTTCATTCTGAAGCCACATTCAAGCTTGATTCTTGGACATAAACGTTTGATTTTAGAATCCTTGTCTCACCACCATGAAGAAGCTTGAGCACTATGGCAAGAGCCCTGACTCTGGAGTAAAAGGTGTGTTTTAGGTTTCCATCTCTGCTCTGCAACTTGATAGCTGAAGGACCTTGGTGAAGTCCCTTAGCTTCACACTCTCACAGTGCCTCCATCTGAAAAATACACTTCTTAATGGTGTTCATCTCACAGTGCCGTGGAGAGTTCAGATATGATAGAATTGTATTTTAATAGAGAGAAAATAAATATTTATTTCTATCAACAAAGAAGTAAATATTTACTCTGGTGTCAAATAATGAAAAGTGGTATGAAACAAAAACCAAGCAAGAAACTAGAAGATTAGGCAGGGGGTGGTTGTTGTTTTAAGTAAGGTGGTCAAGAAATGCCCACTTCTAGAAGATGGCCTTTGAGCAGACACTGCTGGGAGGGGGGGTGGGCAGTAGATAAAAGAGCTGACACACTGGGCTAAATGTTTCATACTGCTTGCGGCTTTGTTACTCAGATATACAGAATCTGATTCAAGACCATGTCCCTGTTCAGGAGGTGGGTAGTAGAGACTTCTAACAGTCTTTCTTGCAGGTGAGTCTCTGAGTCTGCAAGGCTCTGGCATTTAGCATAGGGTATAATCATTTTCTACCTTAGAAGATGCTTTAACTATCAAGACACTACTCTTGAAAGCTTGGACAAGCAGATATAAAGAATAAGATGTAAAAGAAACAAGGCAATACATACAGAGCAGATTAAAAAGAAAGCGTGTGGGAGTGTGTGTGTATGTATGTGTGTGTGTGTTTGTGTGCGTGCATGCACACAACAGAGAGTGAGGAAGAAAGGGAAGATAACAATGGAAATGACATGAGAACAGGTGTAGAAATGAAGAAATGCTTTTTAAAAACATGTAATAAAGGATATATTTTGAGTTAATGGTTTCAGTAGATTCTCAGTGGGTTTTTGAGCCCCAAATTTCTTGCAGCGCACTAGCCGGACTTTATAAGGAATTGGCTCCCACAAAGGCAGGAGCATTTGTTCTCAGTTCTGTGTGCTCCCCACCCTCCTACTGCTCTGATGTCAACTTTTGACATTTTCCATCGGGCAATTTATACACTATCACCTGCCAGCCTTCCCATAGTACTCGTGTTTGTTTGATCTCATACAAACTCCCCTCTCCGATCTGTTGATGAAATAATAAATCTGGAACCTTTGAAGATAGTGCACTGCAGGAGAGCACAAATGAAAATCTTTCCTTGATACTTAAGCGTTCTGAATGCCGAGTCCCCAGTGCTGATGTGGTCTACATTGTGCACTTCCTTTTAGACACATTTAGACAAATCCATCAAGCAGGAGTCCCTAAAAGCCTGTAATTTTCCAGGCAATATGGGCAACATACCACATTGGTAATGGAAGATTCTTGTAAAGCAGCATGATCCTGAGCAAAGCTATCTATTTATTTGATTTAAATTGTTTTAAGTACTTTTGAGTTCCTGGTGTGATAGCAGGAAACTCGCATAATTTAACTTGAAGACATGGACCCGACCCTCACAAAATTTAAAGTCCCAAATAGCATGCTTATTTAGGACACTCATATTTCTAACACATGTTTTGGGTATCTCATAGCACTCACTGCAAACCTTTAGGGACTCAACACATTGTTGAATACATTTTAAGGCTTTTTAACCTGAAATTCACAGTCTTCCCCAGTCTGAGCTCAGGAATCTCACCAGGTTGTTCCCTACTTCTCCCCCTGGGCTCTGACCTCTGTTGGTGATTCATAGCCCCTGAACATAGCTGGTCCTTGCAAACACAATCCCTGCTGTTCCTACCCCATTCATTCTTGAGGACTTGTTGCAAGCCTTACTTCTTCCATGCACTCCCTTACCACTCTTCTCTTTTCTTCTTCTTAAATACACTATTTTTAGAGAAGTTTCAAGTTCACAGCAAGATTGAGAGGAAGGTACAAATGTTTCCCAATAACTCTGCCACACACAGGCATAGCCTCCACATTATCAACATCCTCTACCAGAGGAATCTACATGGACATGTCATAATTCCTCCAAGTCTATAGTTTACATTAACGCTAACTCTTGGTGTTGTACATTCTGTGGTTTGGGACACAGAGCAGGGCTGTGGTCTAGCTTCCTCATCCAGAGAATTTTGTGAGAGGAAAGACAAGAATGTGTTTCAGACAAGAGTGTCTTTCACATACCTTTCTGGACTATGACTTGGCTTCTTCTCAGGACTTGGAGAAGGTGTGAGATGACATTAAAGCATGTGGTGGTTGGTAGACAATGGCAATAATTTATTCATTCAACGACATTCGACAGATATTTATTTATCGAGCACCCACTATATGCCAAATGCTGAGACAGGCACTAGGGGTCCAAATGTGAGCAAGAAAGTCTCGAATAAGATGTGCAAATTCAAAGCGAAAGCCAGGAGACAAAGGATGAATTGGGAGCAGCATACACGTGGCTGGGTATGGGAGGAGGAAGAATAAGTTGTTGTCTTTTGCAAAGACAAACCCTGCGGCTGATGAAGTGGCCTCCTCAGAGAATGCCTGGTAAATGCTAAAAGCCAGATCAATTTCCGACTTTTTCTCTGTGTAGAGGAAGCCTCCTGACCTTGGTGGAGGAGCCCCTAGTTATAGAGCTGGCTGCAGCTTCATATTTATAGCTGGAATTTACACGCAGCTCTTCCCTCCCCAGCCTCTTAGCCAATGTTCCCTTCAAATGGACATTTGAGCATGCTCTGATTTTTGGTACTCCCTGGGGAAAATAAAGAAAAGAAAAGGAATGGCAGGCTGGTGGTATGGGTGGGGAGGACATGGCTGGCTTCAGCATGTGTGCTGGAGAAGCCGGCTCTGTGTGTTCCCCTCCTGCCCGGGCTTCTCTGGGAGCTCACACACTGTTTTTTCTGCCCTTTCTCTTTGTGTCCACTCTGCTGTGACTGTTCCTGCTCAGCTCTCCCTTTCATCCCTTTTCCTAGCCACCATCCGACTCCAAGCCCTCATTTCTAATGACAGAATCTCAGATAATATTGGCCAAAGCCCAGAGGGATGTTCCCTGCCTTCAAGCTCATCCCCTTGCTTCCTACCCTTGTCCAACGTCAGTCTATTCTCAGCACTGTGACCAGTGACCCTTTTAAACATAAGTTGCATCACATCACTCCTTGACTCAAAACTCTCTAATGGCTTCCATTCATTCTGAGAGTAGAAGCCAAGCTCCTTTCAAAGGACAACAGTCTTTCTATGACCTGACGCCCCAACCTTCCGTGCTGCAGACCTTCCTGCTGGTGCTCAAACATGGTGAGCATGCCCTGGCCAAGGGCTGTGCTCTGACTGTTCTCTGTTGCTGGACACCCCCTTGCTCTCACTCCTTCATGTCCTTCAGCTGGATTAGACACATAACTCATAAGGGAAGATGGGAAAGATGCCCAATGTTACCCTGGGGGAGAGCACTGTCCTTAACCAGTGCCCCTCCTCCCTTCTGACCATCTCTTGTCTCTTTACTAGGTTTGGTTGTTTTTCTCCAGAGCACATATCAGACAGGGCTGAATTCAGGGGTTCCATTACTTTAGAAATCTCACTCCCCATCCTCTGTTTCAATTGCATTCCTCTTTCCATAATGTTGGCAAGATGGCCACCAGCTTCTGAAGGCTTTAGTCTCCACCTGACATCCCCAGTGCCAAGAACATGCTTCATTTCAAATAATTCCTGAAAAAAATGCAAGAAGTGACTCTTACTAGGCCACCTTGAGATGGGGCTTATTTCTTACCAATCTGTATGGCAGGGGAGAGGACCATTTTGCCTTGGTAGGTGAAGGCTGCACATCCATCTCTGGGAAGGAAGTGGGGGTAGAATTAACTCCATCCAAAATATAAGGCTTGAGACTGATGCAATATGGTTCCCAAAGGAAAATCCAGGCATACTTACCAGGAGAATGGAAAATAGACACTGGACAGGTGAAACAAAATCCCATATTCACCAGATGCCTGAAAAGCCTTCTGTATGTGCTTCTGAGCTTCTTCTCCCTGGGGCACTTGTCTGCAACATGCAATTGTTTTGAGCTCATAGAATATATCCTATGGTCTTGTAAGTGTGTGGTGCTTAGAGGTTAAAGTTCAAACTTCTTAGACTAGCATTAGAAGCTCACCACAAATGGCCTGGCCTTATCTTTCCCATCTTGTCTCCATACGAGTTCTGTCTTGCCCTCTAGATATGTTCAATGCCTAATCCTGTCCCTCATGCTCTCCTGTGTGTGCAGTTCTCCTCTTCCAAAGCATAGTTCCTATTTGAGAACTTCCTTCAATACCTGGGCACACTTTTCAAAAACCCCTTAGTGTTTACCAACCCCTGGCATTCTTTGTATATTCCTTGTGTTGTTAAGATGAGACTTTGCCTCTCATCCCTCCAGTTCTACCATAGGCTACTTAAGGGTGCGAGCCATCTTCCATATTCCTTAGTAGCAAAAAAACAAGGCTTTAACATGTTGCAGAAAACCAATAAATTATTATTGTTATTATTATTATTTTTTGAAAGCAGGATTTATTAGAGGACAGAAAAGCTCCCAGAGTGGGAAGGGACCTGAAGGGGTTGCTCCAATAAATTATTTTTTTTGATTGTATAAATGCCACTGTACCTAAATTTCAGCCTTTTCCCACCAAGTTTTCCAGGTGAATGTTGAAATGAATGTGGGTCATTTGAAAAAGCTAAAAACACAAAGACTTTTCACATACTGCATCCCCCCTTCTCTCTGTCTCCTTCCTCACAATTAGGATTGCCTTACCAGAGATTAATAAAATCTCCCAAATTGTTCCCATATGCCTTCTGTTTCCTGGAGATAAATTCCATGGCCTTTATCTGACCTCAAGAGGCCTAGAGGATGGGTAGAATGTGGATATTTGGAAAAACAAAATGACCCACTTTCTCGGTTCTCTATCTACTCCTCCACTTTGTGTCCTCTCTACCATCTCTCAGAGCTCTGCTTCCATCTTCGCACTCTTTCTCAGATACTCCTTGAGCCAGAAGATTGGACTGTATCACTTACTAGCCATGTGACCTTGAGCAAATAATCACTGTACACCTCTCTGAGTCTCAGTTTTCAAATTTGTAAAATAAGAACATGATATGAATTCCACAGTTATTATGCAGATCAAATGAATAAGGAATGAAAGGCTTCTTTTTTTTTTTTTTTTGAGTTGGCGTCTCACTTCGTCGCCCAGACTGGAGTGCAGTGGCCGCTCCCGGCCACCACAGCCTCGACCGGCTGGGCTCCGGCGATCCTTCCACCTCAGCCTTCCGAGTAGCCGGAACTACAGGCGTGCGCTACCACACCCGGCTAATTTTTTTGATTTATTGTAGAGATGAGGTTTCGCCTGCCCAGGCAGGTCTCGAATCCGTGGGCTCAGGCAATCCACTCATCTCAGCCTCCCAAGGCGCGGGATTACAGGCTGAGCCACCGAGCCCGGCTTGAAAGGCTTCTAATTGTCCCAGATGCATAGTAAGCACTCAATAAATATTAACTACT
>CAUYQG010085693.1:0-43104 GCA_963574415.1 Tarsius wallacei
TTGAGTTGGAGTCTCACTCCTTTGCCCAGCTGAAGTACAGTGGTACACATGCTCATGGTCACCCCAGCGTCGACCTGCTGGGCTCCCGCGATCCTTCTGCCTCAGCCTTCTGAGTAGTTGGAACTACAGATGCTCTCTACCACGCCCAGCAATTTTTAAAAAAAATTTTGTAGAGACAAAGTCTCGCCAAGTTGCCTAGTCTGATCTCAAACCCACCGGCTCAGGCAATCCACTCACCTCGGCCTCCCAAAGTGCTGGGATTACAGGCTGAGCCACTGAGTCCAGCCTCGCAAAATCTTTTTAGTTTGATTAAGTTCCATTTGTCTGTTTCTGTTTTTGTTGCATTTGCTTTTGGGGCCTTTATCATCAATTCTTTACCTAGGCCAATGTCTAGAAGAGTGCCAAGTTTCCTTTCAGACATGTTATAGTATCAGGTCTTGCAGTTAAGTCTTTAATCCTTCTTGAGTCAATTTTTGTATATAGTGAGATAGGGATCCAGTTTTATTCTTCTCCATATGGCTAATCAGTTATCAGAGCACCATTTTGATGAGAATTGTGTTGAATTTTTAGATTGCTTTAAGCAGTATGGTCATTTTAATAACATTGATTCTTCCAATTCATGAGCATGGGATGTTCTTCGATTTGTTTATGTTATCTACAATTTCTTACATCAGTTTTGTAATTCTGCTTGTAGAGATCTTCACCTCCTTGATAAAGGATATTTCTAGGTATTTTATTTGTGTATGTATGTGGCTATTTTAAATGGAATTAAGATCTTGATTTGGTTCTCAACTTGAGCTGTATTGGAGTATAGAAATCCTACTGATTCTCTGTTTATTAATTTTGTACTCTGAAACACCACTGAACATTTATTTTATCTAGGAATCTTTTGGAGAAATTTTTAGGGTTTCCTAGCTATACAATCATGTCATCAGTGAACAGAAATAGTCTAACTTCCTCCTTGCCAATTTGAATGCCTTTTATTTCTTTCTCTTGCCTGATTGCTTTTGCAAGGAATTCTAGTGCTATGTTGAATAGGAGTGGTGAGAGTGGACATTCCTGTCTTTTTCCAGTGCCGAGAGGAAGTGTTTTCAACTTTTATCCATTAAGTATTCTGCTAATTGTATTTTGTCATATACATTTTTAGGTATGTTTGCTCATTGACTAGTTTGTTGAGGGTTTTTATCATGGCAGGATATTGAATTTTATCAAATACTTTTTCTGCATCTATTGAGGTGATCACATGGCTTGTCTTTTTAATTCTGGTTGTGATGATTTTTTTTAAATGTGCTGTTAATTCAATTTGTCAGTATTTTGTTAAGGATTTTTACATCTATGTTTATCAGGCATATTAACCTGTCATCTTTTTTTGCTGTTCATGTGTCCATGGCAGATTTGTTCAGTTTCCATATAGTTGTGTCCATGGCAGATATCTTGTGTCCATGGCAGTATTATGGTGATGCTGGTTTTGTAGAATGAATTAGGGAGGAATCCCTTCTTGATTTTTTGGAATAGTTTCAGTTTCAGTAAGATTGGTACCAGATCTTTGTATGTCTGGTAAAATATGGCTGTGGATCCATCTGATCCTGGGCTTTTTGTTGTTGTTGGAAGATTTTTTATTAATGATTCAATTTCATTACTTGTCATTGGTCTATTCGGGGTTTCTATTTCTTCCTGGTTCAATCTTAGGAGGTTGTATGTTTTAATGGAATTCATCCATTTTCTCTAGGTTTTCCAATTTATTGCCATAGAGATATTCATGGGAGTCTCTTAAAATCATTTGTATTTCTATAGTATTGGTTGTATTGTCAATTCTATCATTTCTGATTGCATTTATTTGAGTCTTTTGTTTTCTATGTTATTCTAGCTAGCAGTCAATTATTTTTACTTATTTGAAGACCCAACGTTTTTACCCATTGCTTCTTTTTATATGTTTCTTGGTTTCAATCTCATTTACTTCTGCCCTGACTCTCATTATTTCTTTTTCTAGCTTTGAATTTAGATCGTTCTTGTTTTTCTAGTTCCTTGAAATGTGAGGTTAATCTGCTGATTTCAGTTCTATCTTTTTGATATAGGCGTTTAATTCTATACAATTTCCTATCAGCAATGCTATTGCTATACTGAGGGTTTTGGTATGTTGTGCCTCTATTTTGTTGTTGTTACAATGAATTTTTTAATTTCAGTTTTAATTTTGTTATTTACCCAGGGATCATTCAAGAATAAGTTGTTCAGTTTCCATATAGTTGTGTAGTTTGGGGAGTTTCTCTTAGTAATTATTTCTAATTTTATTATACTGGAGTCTAAGAAGATGCTTGGCATAATTTTAATTTCTTTGAATTTATTGAGACTTGTTTTATGACCAAGTTTATGGTTAATTTTGGAGAATGTTCCATATGAAGATGAGAAGAATGTATATTCTACATTTCTTTGGTGAAATGTTCTGTAGATGTCTGTTAGGTCCATTTGGTCTACTCTCTAGTTAGAGTCACAGTGTTTGTTTTTCTGCTTTGATGATCTGTCATGTGATGTCAGTGGAGTATTGAAGTCCCCACTATTATTGCATTGGTATTAACATGTTTTCTAAGATCAAGCAGTGTTTGTTTTATGATTTTGGGTGTTCCATTTTTAAGTGCATATTTAAGACAGTTAAATTTCCTAGTTGAATTATACCCTTTATCATTATATACTGCTCTTCTTTGTCTTTTTTTACTGCTATGGTTCAAAATGTGTATTATCTGATATGAGGATGTCTATTCTTGCTCACATTTGTTTTCTATTCACTGTGTGTGTGTGTGTGTGTGTGTGTGTGTGTGTGTGTGTGTGTGTATATATATATATATATATATATATATATAGTCTACCCATTTACTTTGAGTCTGTCATTGTCTTTGGCCAGTAGGTGAATCTTTTGTATGCAGTACATGGCTGGGTCTTTAAAAAAAAAGTTCAGTTTGCTGCTCTATATTAAGTGAAGCATTTAGGGCATATACTCAAGGTTAATATGATATGTGAGGTGTTGTTACCGCCATAATGTTATTAGATAGCTGCCTTGGGTTTCACATGTATAGTTTCTTTAAAGGCACTCTAAGTTTTGTACTTATGTGACTTTTTATAATAGCAAGTATTGTCATTGTGTTTCTTTGTTTAGAACTTTAAACTTCTCTTTATAAAGCCAGTATACTGGCAACAAATTTCCTTAAAGTTTGTTTTTTGGAGAAAGACTTTATTTCTCCTTTGTTTATAAAGCTAAGTTTGGTAGAATATAAAATCCTTGGCTGCCATTTTTTTTTCTCTAAGGGAGTAGAAAATAGTACTCCATTCTCTCTTCACTTATAGGCTTTCTGTTGAGAAATCTACCATTAGACTTGATTTTTTTTTTTTTTTTTATAAATGAGTTAGTCTTCTCTCTTCCTACTCTTAGGATATTTTCTTTCATGTTTACTTTGAATAGTCTGAAAGCTGTAAATCTTCGTGAGCTTCTTCTGATGCATCTTTTTTAACATTTTTTTTCTTTTTTTCTGAGTCGAATTCTTACTCTGTCACCCAGACTGGAGTGCAGTGGTAGGTCATGGCCACTGCAGTCTTGACATGCTGGGCTCAGGCAATCTTTCCACCTCAGTCTTCCAAGTAGCTGGAACTACAGGTGTGCTCCATTATGCCTGGCTAATTTTTTGATTCATTGTAGACATGAAGTCTCATCAAGTTGCCCAGGCTGGTCTTGAACCCCTGGACTCAGATAATCCTCTAGCTTCTGCCTCCCAAAATGCTGGGATTACAGGTGTGAGCCACCACATCAGGCTTCTGATGTATCTTGTAGGAGTTCTTTAAGCTTCTTGTATCTAAATGTTTAGATCTCTCTCAAGACCAGAAAAGTTTTCTTGAATTATTTTTTCAAATATATTTTCCATGCTCTTTATTTTAGCTTCTTCTCCCTCTGAAATGCCTATAATTTTTAATTTGGACACATTACATAATCTCCTATTTCTCCAAGGATTTATTCATTTTTTGAAATTATTTATTATTATTATTATTTTGAGTTGGAGTCTCACTCTGTTGCCCAGGCTGGAGTGCAGTAGCATGCTCATGGCTACCACAGCCTCGACCTGCTGGGTTTAGGTGATCCTTCCTCCTCAGCCTTTCAAGTAGCTGGAGCCACAGGCATGCACTGCCATGTCCAGTTTATTATTATTATCATTTTATTTACTGTGGAGGCGAGGTCTCACCAAGTTGCCCAGGCTGGTCTCAAACTCCTGGCCTCAGGTAATCCTCTAACCTTAGTTCTGGGATTACAGGCTGAGTCACCAATCCAAACCTGTAATTATTTTTTCTTTGTTTTTATCTGACTGGGTTAATTTAAAAGACCTATCTTCCAGTTCTAAGATTCTTCCACTTGGTCTAGTCTACTGTTAAAGCTTTCAACTGTGTTTTATATTTCCTTCAATGAGTTTTTTTTGTTGTTGTTGTTCTGTTTTTGTGTCAGTCTCCTCATTCACGTCCTGAATTGGTCTACTGATTTCTTTGTGTTTGTTTTCAGCTTTCTCTTGGATCTCATTGTACTTCTTTAAAATCAATATTTTGAATTATTCATCTGATATTTCAGGGGCTTCCTTTTAGTTAGTTTACATTGTGGGTGAGTTAAAGTGCCCCCTTTTAGGGGTAACACTATTTTTTAGTACATATAAAGTTGTTCTCTGATTCCTTTTCATATAAATGAACTATATGTTTTTTATTTTTTAAATTTGTTTTTGTTTGGATAGGTTTATCCACCTTGGTAAGTTTTCTTTAGTATATGTTGTTAGGGCCCTTTGGCTTTGGTTCTAGTTCTTTCATTGGTGAGTGGTCTGTATAAATTCTTTGGATATAAATAGCCTATATATGTAGGTTTTCCTGAGTGTTCATTGTAATAGCATTGTACTGGTGGTATAGGCTGACTCACTGGCTCCTGTGGGACAGGAGTAGTGAGATGTCTCATGAAGCCTATTTTGTTACTTAGTGGGGTGCTATTGAGTCAACAGGTTTCCTATTGTGTTGCATTATTCAACATCCAGACAAACAAATGATGTCTATTGGTAAGAGCTACCACTGACATGGATCAGTATTTACTTGATCCTTTGTCACCTGAATAAACTCTCTGTTATCTAAGGCAGTGAGCTGATTTGTGTAGTACACAGTGTTCTGAACTCCAAATTCAGCCACAAAGAGGGTGCAGTCAAGATAGGTGGGGCAAGACCCAACAGATCTACCTACAGATCAACTGATGGCAAGCACAAGCATCAGGTCCAAGGCAAGGTCTGAAGTACAGCCACCAAAATTCCTGAAGTGTGCCTACACGTAATGTTGGGTTATCTCTGCTGCCCCAAGTTTTCTGTACAAGAAGGAGAAGGTTGCCTAAACTAATCTAGAAAAGTGGATACTCCAAATACTTGGAGATATGTCTGACCATTGAGTACAGAGAGCACTACAACACCAAGAACATTGGTTCTGGAGGAAGCAGCAGTTCAGGCTCCTTATCCAGGTGAGTAGGCTTGTTAGATTCCGGGAATATTTTCAGTGAAGAGTGGAGAAACTACTACTGTAACTAGTTATTTATAGTGAATGGGGGAGTGTGACTGGAGCTCCTGTTCCAGAAAAGCAGAAATACTTCCTCTGGCTGAGTGATATGCCTGTGGAAGGGACAGAGTGAGCACAGTCCCAGCAGTGTCTTTCTATAGAAAGAGGGAGAGGGGATGTTTCAGATTCCTGGTCCATAGTTACATGTGTGCTGAATTGGGTTTATGCCCAGATATGAAGCCGAGGAAGTACTGCTATACCAGGTTGTTTGCCTAGGTAGTGAGTGGTAAGTCAACATTTTATTCTGGGTGGCAGATGTGCCAGAAGCCTGGAGATATGTTCAGCTATAGAGCTGAGAGTGTTCTACTGGGGGAAGGGGTGCAGATAGGGCTGAGTAAGTAGGTGTCTCAACTGCCTGAAAGTATGCTCTAGCAAGTAGTAGAGTAATGACTGTTATGAGAATGTCTTTGCAGAGTGGTGGGGGACAGAGTGGACAGGATAGATTGGGTTACTAATTATGCATGCGTGCACTGAATGCCTGGAGCTATGTCTGGGGGTGAAGTGAAGGGAGGACTCCTGTATCAAGATTTCTGTAAAGTTGGGTGAAACAGCTCAAGTTGCTGATCTAGGTGGGCTGGTATTCTAGATGTTCCAGCAGGGGGCAGAGTACCCAATGGTGTCACAATGGTCATTGCAGAGAGAGACAGGGATAGGTCATGCAGATGATCCAGTAAGAGTAAGACGGGTATGTTGAATGCTTAGGAGTGTGCCCAGGCTTGGAGCAGAAGTAGCATCACTTCACCACAAATTCTGTACTTGAGGAGTGAAGCAGCTCATCTGCCAATCCAGGCAGGCAGTTTCTCTGAATTTCGGGGGAGGTGTCTGGGCATGCAGCAGTGAGACACCCTTTTCATAGAAGGAACTCTGAACAGGAAGAGTGGGGGTCGCAACTGCTGATTCAGGTGAGCAGCTCTGAATGGGTAGAGATGTGCGTGGGCATAGGATGGAGGAAGCTCCTTAGCACCAAATTCCCTGCACAGCAGGGATGGGGTGGCTTAGGCTGCTAGCCCATGCAAGCAGGAGCCCTGATGTCTGGAAACATGACTGGGCATGGTGAACAGAGGGCTTTGCTCCACAGGGATTGCCGCAAGGAAGGATGGGGTAGCTTAGGCTGCCAATCTAGGTGTATAGAAATGGGACCTGCCTGCTTCTTGGTAATGAAGGGGCACTGCATAATTGTACATGCAGCCATGTCTGGGTCACAAAGTTGATCATGGCTTCAGCAGGCCTTGCTAGCTAGGAGAAACCATCGATTCCGCATCTCTCCTGCCACTCAGGCTACTGATTCAGGTGAAGAGTGGGTCCCTCCTGCTGCTCTGCAGCTTAGACTGCTATTCTTGGTATATAGGAACAAGATCCTTTCTTTTCTTCGTTATTACTGAGGCACACTAATCTGACTAACCTGGAAAGGAAGGTTACTCAGTAGTAATTTGTGCTGAATGCTTTCAGGTTGTAAAACTAACAATGGCTATAGGACTTACTGTTTAGTAGAAAACATGACTACAGCAACTCTTCTGCCACTCAGAGTCTGCACGTTCAGGTGTGGGAATGGGGTTCCCTGTGCCAGGCTCTTGTCGTTTTGTTTGTTATTCCATGTGCCAGGATCTCTTCTGCTCTTCAGTGTTGCTGCTCTTAGTGTTGCTAGGATCTCTTCTGCTTCTCTGTGACACATAAAGACTGACTCTGGGTTGCACTTCTGACCGTAGATGTTAGTTTCACTTCCCATTAGAGACCAGGGCTTCATTGACTCTCCTGCGGCTCTGATCCTGCCACAGGAATGAGCTTAATTCAGGTGCCTGATTCAGGGGCATTCTCCATAATCTCTGTCCTGTTTTGGCTGTGAGCACCATCCTCCAGAAAGGAAAGAACAGGTTCCATATTGTGGTCCAGAACTAAAATGCCTGCAGTGGCTGCTGTTGCTAAGTCACCAATTAATGACTTTTTTTCTTGGATTAAAAATGGTGTCCTCATAGACTCGAGTCTGAGAGAATGCCTTGCAGCTTACCCAGGGTCTTTTCCTCTCAGCAACTCTCAACCTCTCCGAGTGAGCTCTAGGGCTTAGGAGAAAACGGGTGTTTTCCCATGGCCTGGGTTGAGCAGATGCCTGATTGAAAGGTAAGGTGTGATTCAGAGGGAATTTTTTGCCCGGACTTCTCACTTTTCTCTGCTGAATGCCATCTCAAGGGCTGTTTGTTCTCCTTCTCCTGCCTGGGATCTAGTGTGTCCTTTGGGGTCTATTGACCATCTGTTTTCCTCCTTGAAGTTCATGCAGTTGATCTTTGCACACTATTTTACTGTGTTCAGGCACATGAGGAATGCTGAAAGCCTCTGGTTAACCCTTAAGAAAAATTAAAAAAAACAACTGTGTCCAAACTTTTTAAAATCTTCTATCATTTTATTTTTAACCTATTCCTTCATTTCTTTATTTACATATCAGTATTTTACTCCCAGAAAGCGAACTTCCTGAATGTAGAAACTATCCTTTCATGGACAAAGTGCATGAAGAAGGAAAAAAGAAAAAAGAAGAAACTATAACTACTTTGACAAATTGTTTGGCATATTATGGGTAGTCGTGGATGCTTAATAATGACCTATCAATTGTGACATATAGTTAGCTATGAAAGAAAAGACCTTATAAATTTTTTTTTGTTTGTTTGTTTGTTTTTTTTTTTTTTTTTTGAGTTGGAGTCTCACTCTGTCGCCCAGACTGGAGTGCAGTGGCCGCTCCTGGCCACCGCAGCCTCGACCTGCTGGGTTCCGTCCGGCGATCCTTCCGCCTCAGCCTTCCAAGTAGCTGGAACTACAGGCGCGCGCTACCACACCCAGCTAATTTTTTTGATTTATTGTAGAGATGAGGTCTCGCTTGCCCAGGCGGGTCTCGAACCTGCGGGCTCAGGCAATCCACTCACCTCAGCCTCGCAAAGGCGCGGGATTACAGGCTGAGCCACCGAGCCCGGCTATAAATTTTATCATATGTAAATTTATCATTTAATGAATTTATAAATATTTAAAATATAATACTCAGAGCTTAAAACTGAATAAATATGGTGGATTAAAAAAAGGCATTGTGGATTATGTAGTTTAGTAAGGTTTAGTTAGAATATAAAATGGTTGACACAGGCAGAAACAAGGGTCAAAATTTATACTGTTAAATCATAGCTCTGATCATTCAATGTCCATAAAGGCCATTTTTCTTTTTCCTTTTTAAATATTAGTAATGGGATATAAAATATTCAAAGAGGTAAAATGAACAATACATTTAAAAAACAAAATCTTGCAATTTGATTGTGATTATATTTATTGGAAATTTAATTTGCTTTAAATATTGAAATTTAATTCTTCCTAATAATACCAAATCTTAAAAGTGATATATATTTTTATAATATAGTTCTTTCTTGTTAATAATTTCTTTTTTTGAGTGGGAGTCTCACTCTGTTGCCCAGATTGGAGTGCAGTGCCCGTAGCGTGCCACTGCAGCCTCCACCTGCTGGGCTCCAGCGATCCTTCCACCTCAGCCTTCCAAGTAGCTGGAACTACAGGCGTGCGCTACCACGTCTAGCTAATTTTTGATTTATTGTAGACACGAGGTCTCGCCAAGTTGCCCGGGTGGGTCTTGAACCTGCGGGCTCAGGCAATCCGTTTGCCTCGGCCTCCCAAAGTGTTGGGATTACAGGCCGAGCCACTGAGCTCGGCCGTTAATAATTTCTTAAATAAAATTCAGTAATGATAGTCTTGCCTTGGTCAGAAAATATTTTGTTTTTCAGGGTTGAAACTTTTTAGGCTTAATTTTTGTAAAAATTATTTTACCAAAATTGTCATACCTGTTTGGCTGAGTCTCAAATCAAACAACTTATTCATTTGTAAGACAATATAGCAATAGATGAAACATATTTCTTTTCCCCAAGATATTTTTCATAGGCCTTTATACATTTAAATTTATGTAATATTTATATATTTAATTATTATTTAGTATTTAATTTGAACTTTAGACAATTAGTACATTTTCTAGATTCAGATTTCATGTTGATCTTACAAAATTGCTCAAAAGCTATAAAAAATCTTTGTTAATATCACAACTTGCTGATTTTTTATGATGTATGAACTATGTGAAAGATTTGGTCAGTAATTTATTAACATTCCACATTAAAATATGAATAATTATATGCCTAATTAATATGAAGGAGGTAATTTTAATTCTGTATAACAGAAAATCAATCAAACTTAAATATTAATTGTTTTGGTTCTAAGTTGACAATGAAAACCTTAAGTCTAATAGAATAAATTAAAAAGTAAACCTTATAATTGAGCTGTTAAAAATAGCAATTAATTGTAAACTTGTAAAAATTATTTTTATGTAAAAGAAATATTGTTTTCAACGTTGTTATTCAATGTTGTCATACAATATATTTTAACTCTGTGTGTACTATGGCCCAGAATTAAAAGTTTATAGTTAAGATTTAAATTATGCAGATACACATTTAAAATATCTGCTTGCCAGATGTTTGAAGTCTTTACAAAATGCTCAATTTAAAATAACAGGGACAGGAAGAAGTAGGCCAAAAAATAAAGCAAGAAAAACAAACAGACTGGTGATCCAGATATCCATCTGACTTTAACTAACTGATTAACATGTTCAAGAAAATAAATAACACAGAAGAACATTTGAGTAGAACACTCAAACTTATAAAGAATAGAATTGAAATCCTAGAACCAAGAAATACTATAACTGACCTCAAGAACATGTAATAAATGGGTTTATCAGTAGATTGAATCCAACTTACTTTGAATAAACTAGGTTTAACAGTAAAAGATTCATAGACTGAAGCAAAGATTTATAAGCATACAAATACAGAAAAAGGCATGAATTATGCTGGAATCAATTAAAATGTCAAAATATATGTAAATGAAAATATAGAAATGGAAGAGACAAAATTCAGGAAAATTTTTTAAAGAGTTTTGAGATTAAAATTTCTGAAAATAATGTTTTTGATTTTGAAAATAAAAGCAATTTTTGAAGAAATAATGACTAAGAATTTAAATTCTGGACTGATATCAGCTGTAGCTACTGCAATCACAGCTACAAACTTCAAACACTTTAGCATCCAGACCGTTTGTTCCAGCAAACATCTCTCATTATTATCTTTGAAGATCTCCTTTTCTCAAAATACAAAGTGATTTTGCTTCTTAGATATAAGTCAACTTGAGCATATCATGGTTGAAACTTCTAGAAACCTAAATAAATCCTGAAAGAAGCCTGAAGGAGCAGAAAAGACATATTGCCATAAAATAAAATGGACTTTCAAATTAATAAAAGTTCAGGTTTATTCATTCAACAGCATGCCACAGAACAATGAGAAAGCATATGCTCCACATGCAACATGGATTAATATCTAGAAACATATTGTCAAGTGAAAGCAGCAAGACAGATGAAATTATTACATGGTAATACAAGTCAGGATGTTGTGTTATTTTGGTATATAGTAAATGGGAGAAGGGTGAGAAAACTTCTTAATTACTAGAATATTCTATTATTTAATCTGAGTCATACTTAAAAGCATTTAAGAGAATTTACTGAGGTGCACACTTACACTTTGGGGATTTTTGTCAACACATTTTAATAAAATTTAATTTCTAAATAAAATATCCAACATTATCCTCACTTCAATACAACGCTGTATATTACACCATAATTTTCTCAACCTTATAGTATGTTTATACACCTTTCAATTAGAGCACCAAATAAGATTTTGTTTTGCATTTTGTTTTGCATTTATATGTATGTGTATTTCCAAGCAACATATTGGGAGCTTTTTCATTTCTATAACTGTAACAAAATTTTCTATAGTCGAGATACACTATATTTTTAACCCATTCTATTTTTCAGGAATATTTGCATTGTTTCCAATTTTTGACTTTTAAAAAAAACCTTCACACCAAATGCTTTATTCCAGTGGAACTAAATCTCTTTTCTCTTTCAACACTATATGTGTAGAAAAGATACTACTAGTGGTATACTGTGAATATCTCATCATTTACCCTATGCCAGTCACTTTTCTATCCAAAATAGTTTAGTTTCTAGTCACATTATTCAGCAGAACAGTTCTCATTATTCAAAATATACTAATATTCCTTTTTAGCTTGCCTTGCTAAAGTTAGTTATGTTTTATCATTTCTTCCCTGTGTGCAATCAATATCTTTCTTAGATCATAACAAAAATAAACACTCTTTTCATTTGCTTGTACTGTTTTTTCTATTCCATTAGCTACCCCTTCTCAGTGTCCTTTCCTGGCTCCTCATAATACACCATTCTGTTATATAACTGTTGATGTATTTCACAGCTTGACCTTAGGGTCTCTTTTTCACACTCTTTCTCTATGTGACATTATTCATTTCTGTAGTTTAAAGTAGTACATATCTACTTACCACCTTTAATTCTATGTCCCCAGAGCTCCATATTCCCCATACTCAAAAGCTACTTTATATTTCCATGTGGATGTCTCAAAGATAATTGAGAATCAACATTTCCATGTGGATGTCTCAAAGATAATTGAGAATCAAAATGTTTAAATTTGAACCCATTACTTTAAGCTCAGTATCCTTTCAGGGTGTTAAATAAAAATTCTCTATATCTAATCAATTGTGGAAGCTAAATATTGTGACATCATTTTTGACATTTATTATTCTCACAACTTGTGCAAGTACAAAGACACACACATATACAATCCATAAGTAAGTCCTAAGTATCCTGAATTTTCTCACTTTTTCCACAGTCACTGCCTCCTTTTTCAACAATCTACTATCTATCCCTGGACCACTGAGATCCTGCATATATAAAGCACCACACAATTCCACTGTTCTCCACTAGGAGGCATAAGTGATATTTTGAAAATGTATTCTTATGTCATCCACCCAACTTAACATTCCTAATGCTTTTCATTACTCTTAAAGTAGGGAATGTGTGACATGACTTATGTTACCATATGCAATATAATCAGGTGTAGTTGTTTGTTGTGTACATTCCCATATACATCTGAACAACTAGCTCTAGGTAAGACATGGAAAATGTTATTAAACATTCTCTGATCTTATATTTTTAATAGAAAATAAATGTTTATATTATATTTTTATGTACTATACATTTTTATTTTGCAATATGTTCCTTATGATACTGGAGTGTCATGAAGTTTTGATAGCTACAAATCACTTAATGCAATTATGCAATAAATAGTATACATAGTTCCTTGAACATTGGTCATGTGTCACTTTAATTACAATATCATTGTACTCACACAATTAATTGCAATATAATTGTACACACACGTGCATGCACACACACACACACATACTTAAAGACAGCAATTCTTGACACTTTTTAAAGAGCATATGTTTCAGAGTAAATATCAGATGAGAAATGCAAATCGTCTGTTCATTCTCTGCCAATATCAGTTCTAGTGTCTTTCATAATGTGAGTGCTTCTGGATTATATATGATAATTAAATGTATATATAATAGTGATTGAGCAAGACTTCATTATTTCAAACTCTAACAGCCCCAATTGGAAGCTATTATACTTCAGGCAAGTTGATTTCTGTGGATCTTCTTCCTGTCTAAAATAAAAATAAACATAATAGTACATATTGCACAAAATTATGGTGAATATAACATAAGTAAATATCTATAAAGTTCTTAGAATAAAGTATACATCATAGCACTGATATGTGTTAGTTGTTACCGTCATTATCATATTACTATACAGGATTATTAACACAGATTCACATAGATTTACTTGATTGGTTAAGAGATGTTAAAAGGATAATCCCAACTGCACACAATTTTTGATAAACATGCCAAACGTGGAATCAGTCCTCATGTAATATGGAATTCCAAAACAGTAAAATTATTGACATTATAGTCATCATCATAGTTACATCCTAGATTAAAGAAACATTTTAAGTATATTTTGGAGTATGTATGTCAACTAAATAGATGCACATACTTATCGTAAGTTGCAAAAGGTAAGCATATTGGTCTACATAGCACGATACTGACTGAATGAAATATTTAATTTATCTGAGTTAGAAGTGGGTCTAGATAATTCTGTAAAACAGACTATATATAGTAGCAAATGCATACAATTTGTCATATAATACCCAATATTGTAATATAGCTCTTATTGTACTTTATGAAGTCATATTACCATCATGATCTTTTATCTTTTTTTTTCTTTCTTTAGTAACAAGAAACTCATCAACATTCCTAGCTGAGTGCCAAAAATAAGTGTCTCTTCTTATCCATCTTATGGAACTCTTAACATTAACCGTGGTAAAACAACTGTAGAATACTATAAGAGGGAGCTATGAGTTTCTGTAGATTTTGTGATAATTCAAATAATTTTTGAAATAGTAAAAGAGATACCGTGTAGTATAACTTTGTAAATTTACTACAATACATTTTTTTCAAACAGGATACTGATTTCTCCTTGACCATGGTACAGTCATGCCTTGTTTAGCTAAAATCAACCTTAAAATGTGATTTAATCAATATTTCCGCCCTCTGAATCTCTTCACTTCATATATTACCATATTTACCTCATGGCATTTCCATAATGAGGTTACGGTCACTGTCAGATTAACATAAATTGTTTAATTCTTCTCACACCATGAAAAGCAACGAACTCCATTAATGTCACTGAGAACGAAAACATAAATACAACATTAGAAAACTCAAACACTCATTAATCTCACTGTAGAAATTCCTTAAATTAATGCTGACCTACTCAATGTAAAATCTTCAGGAATAAAATTCAGACAACTTGGGTTCTGATTCAGAGTTTAATATCAGTAGCTAAAGCAGATATGGATAGCTTGTTAACCTAATACAGGTCTCACTGTCTTTATCTATATATCGTAACTTTCTAAAGAACCATGAAGGAAAAGAACATGTCAAAAATCTGGAGACAAAATGTTTACAAAAACAGGGAACTACAGAAATTATCAGTTTCAAGTAGAGTAAAAGGAAAGATAGATCATCACTGTTTCAGCAAATCTGTATTTCAGTAAAGGACCTAGGGAAAGAAAACCTATAGACAAAAATAGAAAAGCATAAAGTTAATCACACCACATCTTGATGTCCTGCTGTATTGAATTAGTTTAGTTAATGGTTTGTCAATTTATTACTGTTGTGTTAAATGGTTTTCCTCAGTAAATTTTCAGTTGAATCAGAGGGCATGATTATCAAAATCATGAATGACACAACGCTATGTATCATATTGGCTGTTCCATCTCAGACTCCATTGCTCATCTGTCCAGAAGTTAGGTAGCAAGCACAGAGGTGGGAGTAAGAAAGGAGAACTAGCAAGAAAGATAAACCAAGGCTATAAAAAGTCAGAATTTCTTTTTCTCCACTCTTAACAGTAAAAAAAAGTCTTTTTTTTTCCCTAAGCAATTTAAATAAACAGGGAAAAATTAAAGCTACTAAATTCAGTAGGAATGTCTGTCAATAAAGCTCTTTTAATCTTCTAGAGTAGCGGATTACGACTAAATGGTCCTTCTACTTGTATAAATATAGTGCAAACTCACTGTTTAACAAACTCTACAGAAGTAGGCAGTATCTCTGTTTACTGTCACATTTACTAGAAGATCTAGTTTTTTTAAAAAAGAACAGCCGTCTAGAACTCTAAAATCCAAAATGTATGTTTACTTCACATCTGTTATCTAGTCAATGACACTTGTGTGAGGACATAAATATGAAAATGGAATCTGAATAATGTAATTACAGAATGAAAGAAAATGAGATAAATATGAAAAAAAAGAAATATTTGAGAAACAATTTTTCCTTAATCTCTTTATGGTTAGACATTAACAGACAATTGGCTCAGATACTTTCCTATTTCAGAATAATGTATAGATATGTCTCTCTTCAGAGACATTGCAGTGCCTAAAGATAGAGATACCTTCCTCCTCTTAGAGAGATTTGCTTACATTTCAGGGTGATAAGAAAAATGTCTTTCTCCGAAGGAAAGGATGAACAAGCAGTCACAATTTAAGACCAGAGACTCTTAATACTGTGGTTCCAGTTCTGGAGTGCAACCCCATTATAAAGAGTAAATGTCAGAATGTTACTATTGCTGTGAGTAATAAGTCATTTAAGTCTATTTGGAGTCATTGTCTCTTTATTGGACACATCTAAGTAACTGTGGTGAACCAACCTAGCAACTGCTTACAGCACTGCTGCTTATAACTACTTAAATGGTATATTTAATATGTTACAATTTTTTAAAAATCAGATTTATTTTTTATTTTTTTTTAGTTTTTTGACTTTAAAGTTTTTATTCATGAGATGTAGATAAATTAAAAATCTAAGTTTCCAGCTTAATTTACTAGAAAAGCAATGAATTGCATTAAAATAAAAAAACTGAAAATGCAGATCAATATAAGAACATAGTAGTTCCAAAAATTCACCCATCTTTTAATCTTTTGAAGGAATTTCATTCTTTGCAACAAGCAGTTTTGGAAAAAGTTGAACATTTTATGCAAAAAGGTATCTTTTTTTTATAATCAGTATTTTTTATTATGATATTGTGGGGTACACTCAAGGATTAGGTATACAACTATGCTTTGTTCAGGCACCCTTGTTGACAAGAGGTGTCTTCCCGTCCCCAGACAGATATTGACTACCATTAATCCCATCTCCCTTTCCCTCCCAAAAATCAGATTTATTGAGGTATATTTACATGCAATAAAATAACCAATTTACATATACAATTTACATATACAATGAAATTTAGCATGTTAATTGAAGTGTGTAAACATCACCACAATCATGATATTGAATATTTTCATTAACATAATATTTTTCTGTGCCTCATTGCAGTTAACTGCCTAACTTCATGTTAAGCAGTTAACTGTCCTTGGCAAACACAGATCTGTTTCTGTCACTATACTTTTGCATTTTACAGAATGCAAGTGAAATCATAAAGTAGGTATGATTTTGTGTCTGGGTTATTTCATAATTCATTTAATGCATAATTCATCTAAGTATCACTTTTTTGTGTGTGTATCAGTAATTTTATTATTTTACTGCTGGATAGCATACGTTTTAGGGCTGAAATAATAATTTCAATTTGCTTTTTTTTTTTTTTAAACCAGGACTTCACCTCAAAGAAAAATGTCTTATCACTAAAGAATTAGGCAAGTATTTCAATTTCATTGCTATATCACAATGCATCTATCCTTTACCAGTTGACAGGTATTTGAGTTTGTTCAAGTTTGTATTCATAATAATGAATAAAACTTCTATAAGCATTAGTGTGCAAACTATTATGCAGACATATAATTTTATTTCTCTTGAAAATAAAATGCCTAGGAGTGAGACTCCTGCATCAAATGGGAAATGCACGTTTAAATGTGTGTTACACTGACAGACTTTTTGTACTTAAATAATCAAGGGATTTACTCTTTTATATGTCTCTATTTGTAATGTCTCTAAAACTTCCCAAGACAACAGAATTTAATACATTCTGGAACAACCAAACCACTTCACTTCTAAGTTTATCAGATAATATGCAGACTGTTAGGCCTAATTTACTATTTATACAATTATGTTTAATTAGTATCAGTGTGTTTATTGAGAGGTTTCATCTGCCAGAAGTTGAAAGGCTAATTCTGTGCATTTCATCTCCATAGCTGTACATTTGGGTAATTCACCATTTCGCTACATCTCACATATGTAATCACAGGTTTATTTCCTCTCTCCCCAACATGTTGGTTTATTCACAGTTCCACATATCTCTTTACCCAGCTAGAAAAAAAATGGACTATACTATACAAAGTAATATATAATAAAAGAAACCAAAACGTGCATTTTATTGCATACATATAATTATTATACAATAATTTCTTGATATGCCTACCTTTGCCTCAAAGCTACTTTCAGACCTTTATGTTTATTTTATTTGATTATCAAATTGATAAGACTTTTTAAACTTTACCTTACTTAAATAAGGCGATATTTTAATATTTGATACTCAATTTGTAATAACGTAAACAGTGGAAGAGACTTAACTGATCCTTTTTCCTTTCAAAATATCTTAAAATTTTAAAAAATATTTTTGGCAATAAGTTCAGATTCCAGATGCACTTTTCCTCCTCTTGCTTCACAAAATGGAATGAACTATCCTCCAAGCAATGGAGGTTTCTTACAGAGAAAAATATTACTTGAGAACCAACTCTTGGTGATAGGAATATACAATAGATTTATTTCATTTGATACATTTGAGCATATATTATACACATAAGACTGTTTTGTGCAGAGTACAAATACTCCTTTTTCTTGAGTTTACATTAAAGTGTAGTTCAACTGAAATTATCTTATCAATAATTTTGTTACTATTGTTGTTGTTGGTGCATTTACTTTTATTTAATCAGACACGACATTTTTTATATAGCACATAATATATGAAGAGCTTAGGTTATGATTTTATCTTAATTTTGTATAATATTTGCATTTCAAAAGGCAGTACATATTTTAGGACTGAAGATCATAATTTCAATTTGCTTTTAATTTTTTTTAAGTCTTTTAGGACTTTACCTCAAAGAAAAATGTCTTATCACTAAGAAATTAGGTAATTATTTCACTTGCCAGGCATGTTGCTTCAAAATCAGGGAATTGCTACAATATCTGGAAGAATCATAAACTAATTACATGCTTTCTGATGCAGCCAGCAACTGGCACATTGATAAATTAGGTATTGCTGATTACCACCGTAGTAATACATATCATTGTAATTATGATTATCACTAGAGTCAACATGAAGATCTTCTTTATGATTATGTTTCACATCTTCTGATTTGCTAAATCAGCAATTATTATGGAACTTCTATCTTCAGAGAGAAAAGCTCATTGTATCTTATTTGCTGGCCTACCCTTGTTTACATAACAAAAAATAATAGAAAGAAAATTTTTAAAAAAACATATGTGGGCTATGTAGATTATGCTTTTTTATATTATTTTATATCTATTTGTTTTAAGTGTTTTGGGGAGAGAGAGGGAGATGGGGTGAGGTTGGCCGCTACATTTTTTTCAAAGTCAAAAATTGTACAAAAGATTTGCTAACTGGCAGATTGTTTCTAGTAATCTAGCACGATGGCAAACAAAAAGTTAAAAATTAAACGTAATAATATGTTGCTTATTTCCATTATCAGAACACTTAACATACACATACGTCAGAATAATTCATATTTTTGTCTCTCAGGTAAATGCTGGGAGTATTAAGATATTTTTGCTGAGACTGAATTAGACATTATTGGTAGCCAATATATTGGGAACAGGCAAACCTGTCCTGTGAGTCATTAATTAGACTACCATTTTAACTCCAGTGTCTTAGTTTTCTAGATGTAAATGAGGTTTCCGAGATAGGTGATATTTAATATTCTTTCATATGTGACCATTCGTTTCTAAGCAGTTTTTAAGTTTTCAAACAAAAACACTGCTGGAAACAATGTGTCTGGAAAGAAGAAAATAGAAAGGCTGGTTTAGGATGGTAACATTCTTCTTTCTTTTGACAATATTACTTATAGTAAGATTCTTAAATATTAGCTATATGAGAAAAAAGTAGCTCTCAGTTTAACTTATTAATTCTATTTTTTATTTTTCTGCAGTATTCAGGGGGTGCTAAAAATGTATACATATTTTAAGGAATGTTACCTATGTATTACTTTTTGAAGTTTAATTAAATTACATAACAACATGTAGTATGACATTCTCTCAACTGTGCTTCCACCATTTTCTTTGATTGTTCTGCCTGTCACATGGTGACACTAGCACTCATCTGATTAACACCATCTTTTGAGCAAACGCCATACTTAAAATGTGTATACATTTTTTGTTACCCCCATATATGAGGAATTCTGACTAAAAGTCATAAAATATTATTTTTTTTAAAAGAAAAAAGTGTGCATGTACTTATTATAGTTGCTCAGATCAACCCTGTTCTGGCCCAGATTATACTATTAAGATTTATTGCTTCTAGATTTTCCTTTTATCCTTGACTTTAATTATCTCAAGCCCAGATACTTATTTTTCTTCTTAGAAAAAGTATTGTCCCTAGCTATTCAGGCTCTGATTATACGTCAAGTAAATGGCTCTTGAAACCTAATGCTCTAATTCTTTAATTCCAAGCATTTTTTTCCCCAGAATGATTTCCATGACTCTAACCTATTAAATACAAGGTCTTCAAATTTTGGCCTTCACTTACACATTGCACTTATACATGATTTTAGCATGGGGCGATTTTATTAGCAAACTTGACCTAAGTCCCATTGTCAATATCTTACTTATTAGTCAACCTTTAAATATTTACATTTGCACCAACTTATGTTGCCATTGAATACAGTGTAGTTAGAGCGCATTGATGTTGGAAAGTAGAGCAGGATTGTAAACTTTCTCCAGCATAAGAAAAGGAAATTCCAAAAGCAAATGAAACTGAGATAACAGTGAATGCCCTCATTGCACAGAAGATCCTAACAAAGTCTTCTTGAACTCCCCCATCTATATCATAACCTATGAAAGCCCAAACCTCCCCTCAATCTTTTTTCTAATTTCTTCAGCACTTTCATTTTCTTGGTATCCTCTGTTTTTGGGGTGGTGACAATTTAAAAGTATCACTTTTGTTCTGCTCTGTGCTGAGGCTCACATAAATTTTTTAAATTGTCTTCTCTCTTCTCTCTCTTTTTTTGTCTCATTTAAAAATTATTCACAGGAAACATTTTTAGTAGATTTGCTGAATATTTTTTGGAGTTTTAAAGTTATATAATGTGGCAAGAAAGCAAAACCATCTTTATGAAACTCATGCTTGTTGTTCCCCTACTTCTTCTCACACTCTCCTTTTATTTTGCAAAGAAATTCAATTCTTAACTGACTCTGCATTTATATTTGCATGCCCATGCAACTGAAGCACACAGCAGAACAGATATTCTTCTATGCAATGTCCCTGGGAAAAGAGTTACACTTATGGGTAATTTTCCTTTTTCCTTACAGGGACAGAATAAAGAAGATTTACTGTTGTTACAGAACTAGATACAAACCTCATCGAACTGAGGGAAGAGAAGTTACAGGAATGAACATCCCTGTATGATTTTAGGAGCCAATCAAAGAAGAATTCCTTTGCAAGACCTATATTAACGAGCTTATTTCTAATTGCTAATAGTTAACTTATCACAATGACTGAGTGATTAAATCTTGGCTTAATTCTTAGTTTCCTAGCAACTGGACTTTTTATAGGCATGTTAGCTGAGATTAAGGCATTATCATCATATTAAGTCATAAGATATCAAAAAGGGCATTGTTAAATCATGATTTTTTTAAAAAAGGCTCTAAACACAATCTGAGTTATTCTCTTTCCCCTAAAAATGGATACTTACTGTCTCACACTCAATTCAGTGCCTGAAATGTAGAAAGGATTTACTTAATTCTTTATTCTTCTACTCTACTCTTGGAATACAAGACTGATGATTTTTCTGTTTCTTAGGTTTTGAGGTTTTCTTTTTTTTTTTTTTTTGAGTTGGAGTCTTAACTCTGTCACCCAGATGAGTGCAGTGGCTGCTCCTGGCCACTGCAACCTCGACCTGCTGGGCTCCGGCGATCCTTCCGTCTCAGCCTTCCAAGTAGCTGGAACTACAGGCTGATTTATTGTAGAGATGAGGTCTTGCCAAGTTGCCCAAGTGGGTCTCGAACCCGCGGGTTTAGGCAATCCACTCACCTCGGCTGCCCAAAGCGCTGGGATTACAGGCTAAGCCACCAAGCCTGGCCTAGTTTTTCAGTTTTTATATATCCTTTTCCATCTTTCTTGTGAAGATTTAGCAATGGCCCTTGGAAAAGAGTTAGAAGCTAGATGCATACTTACCATTTACATACGTCTGGGACTCCTAGATAATCTAAACTGCCACCCCAGCCCCATAAATGAACTTGAACAAAACAATTGGTAAACATCAATCTGTTAGCCACCTTCCTATGCAATTTCTATGAGATCAAATTATTTAGATTTCACATGTGAGTAAAACATATAATATTCGTCTTTCTATGCCTAAATCATTTCATCTAGTATAATGTCTTCCAGGTCCATTTATGTTATCACAAATGACAGAATTTTTTTTTTTTCTTTTTGAAAGCTGCATAGCATTTCATTGGGTATATATACCAATTTTCTCTTCTAGTCATCCATTGACACATACTTAGGTTGTTCCCATAACTTGACTATTGTGAATAATGCTGAAATAAACATGAGGGTGCAGATATCTCTTTGACATATTGATTTTAATTCCTTTGGATATATACCTAGAAGTGGTGTTGCTGGATCATACAATTCTAGACTGGTGAAAGGAGAAATGGAGAATGGAGAGATTTTGATCAAAGGGTACAATGTTTTAGTTCAATTGGCAGAATAAGTTTTAGTGATCTATTACACTGCATAATGACCATAGTCAGTAACAATATATTATTACATTTTGCAATTGATAATGGAATACATTTTAAGGTTTTTGCCACAACAGAAGTAAGTTGATGAGGTGATAGATGCATTAATTATCTTGATATAATCTTTCTACAGTGTATGTATAGGTCAAAACAACACATTGTGACTCATAAATATACAAATATTTATATGAATACACAAATTATTTTTATCAATTTTTAAAAATCTCCTTATTTTTCACCTGCATATGGTAAATTTTTCTTTATTCATTGTACTACCAAAAAGCAAAAAGATATGTTATATCTTTTGTTGAAGAAATTCATATTTTGGATTTAAGGTAACTAGGTCACTTTGCAGCCCAAGTGCTCTAGTGAGCTTGAAATAATTCTGTTTGTAGAGAATCTCAGATATGATCATTTTTAGTGTTGGCGTAACATTCCTCTGCATGCTTTAGTGTTTCAATGCAAGCAGATGTTTCAATATATACTTTTTAAGGGGGTTTCCCACTTTGCAAATGATGAATTTAAAAATATTAGAATATTTCTTTCTCATATGGCTGGGGTGGCAATTTAGATTATCTAGGAGTACCAGACATATGGTAAATGCTAAGTATGCATCCAACTACTAACTCTTTTCCAAGGGCCATTGCTGAATCTTCCCAAGAAAGATGGAAAATGGGGTATAAAAACTCAAAAACTAAGAAACAGAAAAATCATCAGTCTTGTATTCCAAGGGTAGAGTAGAAGAAAGTATGCTAATACAATACTATAATAAAAAATATGGCCATCTCATGGTGATGTATAAGTAGTATTCCACATAAGAAAGTAAAATTTTATAAAAGCATTAATTGTATAAAAAAATTAAAAATGGCTCTTCCCTCAGTGAAATTCTACCACACTACAACATGGATTAACCTTGAAGACATGCTAAATGCAACAAGTTGCAAAATATTGTATCATTTAATTTATATGAAGTTTCCGTAATAGTCATTCATAGAGACAGAAAGTAGAATATTGGTTGTGAGGGAAGAGTTATTACTTAATGGGCACAGAGTTTCAGTTAGAGAAGATGAAAGAATTCTAAAAACGAATGGTGGCAATGATTGCACAACAATGTGAATGTACGTAATGTTACTGAAATGTACATCTAAAATGATTAAAATGCTAGATTTTATGTTTTGTATATTTTACCATAACAGGAAGACCTCCCCTAGCCCCCCGAAAAGCTCTTTTCAGGTATTTTTCAAACTCATTGATAAATGGCTGTTTCTAAAACTGATATTAGAAAAATACAAAAGGAATCCTGAGTATCTTAACTTGACAGAAAGTAATAAAGTGCTAAAAAAAAAAAAATCCAGTGGCCAAAATTGGCCAAAATTGAAACAATTTCAATAACAAAATAAGTAACGTTATTTGATCATAAGTCAAAATATATATGGGTCCATACAAAATTGTATATATTGTGGTGTAAATAAATGATCCAATGAGGAGGAGAGAAATGGGGGGGAAAGAAACAACTCCTTCTTGAGGAATAATCCCTATTAATAAATATAGGAAAGAAAGAAAACATCATTGGTACACCACAGTAATAACTGCAGGAGGAAAGATCCACAGATTCATGCTAATATTAATGAATGAAATTTGTCCTTAAACTTTCACTCACTGGTATTATAGTCTCAAGACATGTTCTTTGATGTATTTTGTAGATACAAATGGAAACAAAATAACATTATTTTGGAGAAACCTGGCAGACACCGTAAAGTTACTAATTATTTTTCCTTCCTAATACTTATAGATTTTAAATTTCACTTGATATGACATACTAAGACTCAGCACCTCTGTGACTATAATAATTTTGACTATATTTTGAATAGTGGAACACCCAAAATTGAGGGACAATCTACAAAATGCTTAACCAATACTCTTAAAAATTATCAAGATCAAGAAAAAAGATAAGATCTGTCATAGACTGAAGGATAAAAACATCAGTAACAATTTCATGCAATATGAGATACCAAATTGGATCCTGAACAGAAAAAGGTAATTAGTGAAAATACTCATGAGCAAAAATTATTTTAGAATAAAAAAAGTTTTTAAAAAATGAATTTCACTCATGCTTAAGATAAAGCTTTTTGGGCCCTTTCTCTCCTCTCTCTCACTCTCTCTCTCTCGTTTGTATGATTTTAGATATTTGAAATTGACAAAGCAATATTGTTTATTTATGCATATTTTATATATTAATTTATTCATTAATTTATTCATAAATCCATCCATTCATTAAGAATATTCCAACATTCAATTTTCTTTTTCTTTGTTTTTGAAAGCAGAATTTATTAAGATGACAGAAAAGCTCCCACAGTGGGAGGGGACCCGAGAGGGTTGCCCAAGAATATTCCAGCATTCAATTTTAACTGAATTACTTAGGTTGTACAGCATACAGGCACATGTAAAAAATATTAATAATCTTTCAGATTTTTAACTGGTATTTTAATGTAATATTTAACATAACTTTTATCACTTTATAGTCTTATATGCTATCAAATTACATATGTAATATAATCCACATTTCCTCTTTTAAATAATGACTATCTGGAAAATTAACATCTAATTATCTAATTATTGTCTTGACTTCTGTTTGTGATACATTTAATCATTAATATTCTACCAAACATTTATTAAGGTGATTATTAAATCATTATTATTTTCTTTCCATATTGTTCACAAAATACTCCTAAAAGTAAAAACAAAATCTAAGGAACTCTACAATAGAGCTGTCTAAAAGAAGTAATTTATCTGCTCTTCTGTTTAATATTTAGTAATGATCATTTCCAAAATAGCAGTATCTTTCCTAAATGTTACCTCAAAATCTACAATAAGACTACTAAAAGCAAAGCGCTATTCCTATTTATTATTTAACCTAACAAAATTAGATCTTATGTGGACATTACAAGAACATCTTCCTTTCATTCAAATAATTTGATTTCATTCTAATTATAAAAAAAATCATGCCAGTCTTCTTCAACGAAGCTTCCAGTCACTAATCTATCAAGATCAAATGTGTGAACACTATACAAAATATATGAAAGCACTTCTTTGAGAATATAGAACCATCTTTTTATTTTATGTGCTCTAAATTGCTACAAAAGTTTATTTCTGAATTGATATTTACATTCCCAAGGGCTATAAGACTCTCACTCTCTTGACAAAGCAGTAAAAAACCTGACAGTTGTCAGAAAGGATTTTTATGAGCTTCCTATAAATAAAAAGACAAAACTCTGATTTTTGTCCAAGTGATCTCAGCTCTGAAAAACATCAGAAAAGTTAACGGAAATAAAATATAATTTCATTTTGAAAGATACTGCTGATATTGAAATGACAATAATTAATTCTGCAGATTAGCCTTGACTCTCTGACATGCTTTCCAATTTTTCAATCTTTGTAACTACTGGTGCATTCCTATGGCCCTGTTACTCATCCTCTGTTCAAATGCTGACGTGCAGTGTGGGGGTGTTGATGCCCCTGGAGACAGTTCTGAGGCCAGCAGAAGAAAGCAGCAGATAGATAACATTTATAAGGCAGACAATACTGGCAGTCATTTTGATTAATGCCCAAGGACTACTAATAGAATTGAGCCTCAACAGTTCACATATGTGAAATATACGCTACAACCTGATATAGAATCTTATTTATCCAGTTAGTCATTCACTTTATTCCACCTCATTTTTTTTTTCTGAAATTCCCCCTAAAAGTATCTACACTGAAGTCTTTGTCTCAAGTTCTGCTTTTAGAGAATCATAACTAAAAATATAAATTTATTGAATAAATATACAATTATAAATCAGATTAATGTTGATGACTAATAAAGAAGAGAATGTTACAACAGAGAAATATTCGTGGACTTTTTTCTCAGAACTTGTCACAGGTTTGTACTAACCAATGCAGTAGGCCCATGACAAATTTTAGAGATGGTTTATACAAGCTTTCTAGTGGTGTTTATTGATATAAGTTAAGCTAATGAATTGCACTTCGTGAGAATCCTGGAAGGCTCTGCCATTGGCACTCTACAAGGCAAGAATTATGCCTATGTGACTAGCAGAGTATCAGAAGCTTCAACTGTGGATTCATTTTGACCTCCTGGTTCCATTGAATTCTGGGCCCACCTAGTGATCAGAGAGAGAAAGAATGTCTACTGGGGGTCTTACCTAGGGGAGAAAAATTAGAGCTTATTGCAAACACTGACCAAACTGCACTTCCCTATTTAAATGCTGTTGTTAGATTGCATCCTTTTGCTAAAATAAACCATATTTTAGTGAACCTTACCATCTGGGTTCTAGAAACCTTTGGTAGCATTCTAAGATTATGTCTGAAAATTATATTCCCTTAAAGCTTTCTTTTACATTTCTTTTAGTAAAAGTCTGCAGGTTATAGATTCTTCCAGCTTTTGTTTGTCTGGAAAATCTGCATTTTTGTTTTTGAAAGATGTTTTCTATGGTTATAATATTCTGGATTGGGGTTTTTGTTTGTTTGATTACCTGAAGGATGACAGCCCAGTGTCTTCTGGCTTGCATTATCTCAAATGATGAATTTTCTGTATTACATAACTTCATGCCTCTCTAGATAATACATCCCTTCCTCCCTCCCTCCCTCCCTCCCTTCCTTCCTTCCTTCCTTCTTTCCTTCTTTCTTTCTTTCTTTTAAGTTGGAGTCTCACTCTGTTACCCCGGCTGGAGTGAAGTGGCACACAGGCTCACGGCCACCCCAGCATCAACCTGCTGGACTGCTGCGATCCTTCCACCTCAGCCTTCCAAGTAGCCAGAACTATAAGGTGTGCTCTACCATGCCTGGCTAACTCCTTTTTTTCTATGATCATTTTAGAAATTCCCTCTTTATGTTTAGTTTCCTTAGGTTTGTCTTTAATGTATCTGAATGTATCCATTTGAATCTGTGTGTCGTTACAAGTATACATGATTTTGTTGTTCTGTGTTTTGTTTGTTTTTCTCCTTTTGGGGGTTGACTCTTCTTCATGGATATGTAATTTAACTTGTTTAATTGCTTTAAAAAAATCCAACATTTAAAAAAGTTCTCTATTTTATCTTCTGAAGTTCCAAGTTTATTTTAACTTAATTTTATTTATTTTAAGTTAACAGTTAAGTTACAGTCTAGTTTTGCTAACTGCTTTATCTCTCGAAAAAGTATTTTGCTTTGTTTCTCTTTATTTTTCTCTTACTTTGGTGTTATGTAACTTTTATTGAATTCTAGAAAACCTATGTAGTATACAACTGTGAAACACTGAATCAATCAAGTCAGAGCTGACTTGTGTCTGTGTTTTGATATCGCTCTTGTTGCCTTCAGGGAAATAGTCTTCACATTCCTTTAAAGATCTATTGTTTATGAAGAAAAAGATGAGTGCATATTTCACAGTCTTTAATAAAAAATGCAATATTGGTTGTCTAAAGCTGAGAAATCCAGGGAAGTATATGAAATATTTGGCCAATATTATTTATATCACACAAAACAAATTCTTATTAAAGGGAATGATGCATCTTTCCTATTATTTTTACGACTTCCTAATCATAATGTTTCAAACACTTAGTCATCAGCTATTGGATGGACTTATCTGTACAGGTGAAATAAAAGAATCAGGTATTAAGTTCATACCTTGGAAAATAATATCAACAGGAACATTTTTAAAAACACACTGTAGTCATTATATATGCTTTTCCAAGTGAAAATATGAATATGAAGTAGAATAAAAAATTGTTCAAGGTAAGAATTTAACATGGAAAACTGTTACAAAATTAAACTAGGTAAGTGTCTTACGTGGTTCTTACTATTAGGAAAAAGTTATTATTTTACAATTAACATTTAAGTGGCAGAAATATATTTAAGGTTAAAAATAGTTTATGTAGAGTTGAAATGACTTTGTGCCTAAGCCAACTATTTTATGTAGTTTAGGATATTATTTAAATCTTCAAGTACCAGAATTTGATGCACTTTTTTGGATTTTAGTATTACTTTGCTCCAAGGGGATCACTTTAACTTAATCAAGGGGGAACTCCCACCCATCCAGCCTCTGGTAACCACTGTTCTACTCTCCACTTTTATGAGATCAGCTTTTTAGATCCCACAAAATGAGTGCAGAATTTTTCTTTTTGTGTCTGGCTTATCTCACTTAACACTATTGTGTATATATTAGCCAAAGGAAATGAGCTCAGTATGTAGAAGAAATATCTGCACTACCATGTTTATTGTAGAAAGATTCACAGTAGCCAAGATATTGATTCAACTTTAATGTCTGTCAATGGATGAATAGATTAAAAAATGTGGTATATATACACAATGGAATACAATTCTGCCATAAAAAAGAATGAATGTACTCTGTCATTTGTGATAACATGAAGGAACCCACACCCTTTCTCATTTTGTTATGACATTGACAGTTCTGAGGAATGCTGGCCAGGTATTTTGTAGAATGC
Organism: Tarsius wallacei; assembly: GCA_963574415.1. Lineage (NCBI taxonomy): Eukaryota > Metazoa > Chordata > Mammalia > Primates > Tarsiidae > Tarsius > Tarsius wallacei. The sequence goes on from CAUYQG010085693.1 coordinate 28,554, forward strand.
CCTTTATTGGAATGTGTTGGTTTTTTTTTCATAAATAAATGGGGTTGTGGATTTCGGGACAAATATCATGAAGGTCAATGCCATTTTCCTCACATAATATATAATATCAGAGGTAAGTGCTAACAACATGACCTATCATTATCAATGTTGACCTTGATCACCTGTTGAGGTAGTTAGTGTTTTTCAGGTTTCTTCACGCTACTGTGTCTCTCTTTTTTTTGGGGGGGGGCACATTTCAATATCACGTTCAAACTATTCCAGCTTTGGCATTTAAGAGCTCATTCAATTGATTCCTGTTTTCCTTTAATATAGCCCCATCTACACGGGCTGTGCTTTTGTTTTTGTTTGGTATTTTTTCTTTTGTCATGCTTTGTTTTTTCTAGAACTTTTGTACTTTCTGGAATTACAAGATGCTGCAGGCTTATTTAGTATCTTTTCCCAAAGAGCCCTGGTTCTTTTTTATAATAGAATGATATTCAAAACCAAGACCTGGATGTTAATATGTCTGTTGCTATTTAGATGATTTTTTTAAGGCCCTATGACAGAGTAAGGAAATACAAAAGAATATTAACCAATGTATACACATGTATAAATGCACATGTAAAAATACTATAAGTAATAATATTTGTATTTATTTATCTATAGATCTACCATGCATCTATATCAAGTTAACTATGGGTATATACTGATACCTCTAACTCTAATGCATTAGCATAGATCATTCTGACCTCATTCTATTGCTTATTTATAACTTCCAAGGACAAAATGAAAAGAACTGTCTGTCACAATCTACATTCATTTATTTCTTTTTAAAAATTCTAGTATATATGTATAGAATCACAATTGTTAACTCATATTCACATACTCATGCAAATATTTTATAAAGTAAACTACAGTGCATATATACAATTTTTTCATCTTTAGTCTTACAAATTTTATTCACTATCAAAATGATTTTACTAAGCATTATTTTACCCTAACTCCTTAAGAGAAGCTGCTTTATATGTTTTATAATACTTTTAGATTATCTTATCATAGTCTGGATCCCTTCCAGAGATGCTTTAATGTCCTAATTTTAAAATTTGCATAAACTAACATTCAGTCTTTTTGCTTTAAAATTCTATGAGGTTTAAAGGGTGCATAATTTTATATAGCCACCATTACAACATCATACAGAATAGTTTAACCATACTAAGAATTCTCTGTTCTTTACCTACACAACTGTTACAACTACTGATCCATTCTGCCTCTATAGGTTTGCCCTTTTCATAATGGTATATGTATAATTTGTATCATATGGTATGTAACCTTTCCAGATTTGATTATTTTACTGAGAAATATACATTAAAGTCTCTGCATATCTTTTTATGCCTTAATACATCATTTTAAAAAGCTTCTGAATAATATCACATTGTATGATTTCTGCAATTTGATTATCCAAATATCTATTGAAGAACATCTTGGTTGCTTCTAGTTTGAGGGCAATTATTAATATATCTTTTATAAACATTTGCGAGTAAGTTTCTGTGTGGTGAAACATTTTTAAACCAGTTGGATAAACACATATTTAGAAGTGTCGTTGTTGGATTGCATGGTGAGATTATATTTAGCTTTATAAGAAATTGCTTTCTGAGGTAATGCATATGTTAATTGACTAACTTTAGTCATTCTACTAAGTATACTATGTATACTTCAAAACAATGAGTTGTATATGGTACATACATATAATTTTATCTGTCAATGGAATGAATGAAAAAATAAATAAATAAATAAATAAATAATTGCCAAACCGTCTTTTGAAGAGGCTGTACATTCTCACCAGCAAGGAATGAAAGTTTCTGTTGTTCTGCCTCGTTACCAGCATTTGATCTTGTCAAGTTTTATGGTTTTCGTCATAGTTGTGGTGGCTAGTCACTGCTGTTTTAACCATTTTAATAGGTGTGAAATGGCTTCTCATTTTGAAAAAAATGCTGTTTTTCTAGTAATACTAAGGAGTGAAATAGAGTACATTTTTATATTTGTACATTTTATATATTTATATTTGCCATTTGTATACCTTTTTGAGTGAGGTGTATATTCCAACATTTTGCCCCTTCTTTACATGGGCTGTTTGTTTTATTGCTCAGCTTAAGATTTCTCTGTGTATTTTTGAATATCAAAATCTGTTTTGCAAATAATTTCTTCCAGTGCAGCTTTTCATCTCTTAGCATTGTCTATTGTGTACACCTAAATTTCCAGCATCATTTGATGGAAAAGCTATTCTTTCACCATGAAAATGATTTTCCTTCTTTGTCAAATATTAGTTTATATTTGTGTGAACTTTTTCTGTACTCTCTATCCTGTTGCATTTATCTGTATTCCTATTATTTCATAGCACTATGCTTTCTTGTTTCTCATAGCTTTATAATAAATCTGGAGTTGTGTAGAGTCAGTTCTGTTCATTCATGTGTCCATTCTTTTGTTAATACCATACTGTTAATTACTGTCACCTTATAATAAGTCTTGAAATCTGGTAATGTCAGTCCTGCAAATTTGTTCTTCTTTGTCAGTATCATCCTAGCTATTTTGGGTCTTTTGACTTTTCATATAAATTAGAAAAAGTTAATATTTGCAAAGCCACTTTATGGAGCTTATATTGAAATTGCATTGAATCCATTGAAAAAGCTAAGAAGAACTGACATCTAAATAATCAATTTATGATCAGGAAATATCTCATTCATTTTTAATTTTTCCTGGAGGTCATTTTTAGATCTATGTGTTATTTAGAAGTGTGCCACTTAAATTCCAAATATTTAGGGGTTTTTCTGCTTCTTTTCCATGTTTATTTCTACTTTAATTACAATGCCATCTTGATTATACTTTGTATGATTTTTACAACTTTAAGTACCATGAAGTTTTTTTCTTAACACAGCCATGTTGGTGAATGTTTAATCTGTGCTGGAGAAGACTGTGCATTCTGTTGTTAGATGGAATATTTAATAAATGTCAATTAGATCACATTATTTAACAAGATCCAAGTAATTTAACGTTCCAAGCTTCATTTTTGTTTTAAACTTTGTAGAATAATAGCATTAGAGTTTAAGATTTGAGAAATCTGTTTGGTATTTAATTTCCTGTAACATGTGTTTCTATTGAACTGTGGTAGAAGAAAAGAAGAGATATAATTTTTAAAAAAACAAATATATCATAGTCATTTTAATTTCTGCATCCTAGTAATCTTAATGTTAATATGTATCACTTGCATATATAAAATATACTTCCCACCTATACATGCAAATAAAAACCAACATAAAATACCTATTAATAACCTGAATGAAGAGAAAAGATAAAGGATATCGCTCTATGTAGGTAAAATATCCATCTTTATTGGATGAGTACAGAGAACTTCCATTATTCCCTTGAAAATTGATTAAGGGTTAACTCAGAAGATAAAGGTAACTCAGAATCCTCTAACTTTGAAATGGTTAGCCTAACCAAGTTTTTTGAGTGTGATAAGAAATTCGTTTAGAGTAAATGAGTATAATCTAAAATCACCTAAATTACTCCATCAGTCCCTTAAAAAATGACACAATTAAAATTATCCTAATGATCTAATACTGATTCTTCAACTAATAAATATTTTCTCTTACATATTTCCCTCCTATAATAGTGTTCATTTGAATATATATTGTCAAATGCATTCTCTAGTTTGCTATTCTAAATGTCATTTGAAATGTCTTTAAGTGTCTAAAGGTCAATAATGTTAAAATGGATATTTTCAACTGAGAATGTTCTCTATTTGTGGCAGACACTTAAAAGGAGGCTGAAAAATTTTAGACTTTCATATGCCCCATTTTAAGGCACATTTTCTTTTCTATATGCTATCTCAAAACCACACAGACTTTTTCATCTTTAGGCACTTACATTATAGTTGCTCTTAAAAATTACCTTTTAGTACTCATTAATTATTAACTAACATTAGCCTACCATTCTGAAATTTTAAAAATGTAAAAATGAAGTTTATCATGCTTGTAACTCTTTTAAATATATATTGTGGAAATCATATATATGCATATACACATATACATATATAATGAATCTTAATTCAAACAAGAAGTTCACTTCATTAGAACTTTGTTTTATTATGTTTCAAAGTGTTCTTACTTTAGCATGGGCCACACAGCAATGAAGTTACAAAAGACCTTATGAAATTTTTTAAGACTTCTCATTCCTTTCACATAGCACTTAGCAGTGATTTATAATACCTTAGCTCTTACAGAAGTGCAGGACAAATTGTAATCTCAGTGAATACTTCTGTTTTATGAACAGACTAAAGTTTAAAGATGTAAAATATATTTTTCCAACATTGTCAAGCTATTATGACAGAGAGTTTTAATGCAAATTTCTCTTTTTTTCTTCCATACCAGTATGTTGTTCTCCATTTCTTTAAATCCTGGTTTGTTTATAACCTTTTTGGGGGAAGAGAGGCAGGGCATATGGTACTTTTCCTTGCAAGCATAGCATTTAACTCTGACACAGGCTGGTAAGTGATTAACCAATGTCAAAAATCTTGTATCTTAGTTTACTCTCTTGTCAATCATTATTGTCATACTCTTGGCCAAGTCTTTTTTTTTTTTTTTTTTTACTCACTTTTGTGGCATTTATTTTCTTTTTGTTTTTAATTAGATGATTGACTTGACTTCTACGTTCCCTTCCATCTCCGATATGCTGGATTTAGCATCTGGACATTGAGATTTGGGGAGGAGGTATGGTCTAGTTCTATTTCTTACAAGTTGAGGGCTAACAAGTTTTAACAGGGAAGTTGGAATAAATGACAGTTTTAAATGAGATCTTGAGTGATATCTGTTTTCATCAGTAGTAATAAACTGGCAAGACAAGAGCAAACAAAAGCAGATTAGAAAAATGCTTAGTTGTATAAACTTGAAAGTTATGAGCAAGACAAAGCATTTTTTACAGCATTTTTTTTGGATGTGTGAAGACACTCAATTATATGAATGTAGCAAATGTTTAATGAATGAAAGAATAAAAGTGACTGTCAATTTGAAACAAGGAATATGCATATAATTAGATTATGAGGGTTGGGTTAATTGAATTTCTTTGAACTATTAAAAAAAAAATCAGATTCCAGGAAATCAGAGGTCCAGTTCAAATTTAGCTTATGTTTAGTTCATAAGTCATTTACTGCTTCAAGTCCTTTTCTTCCAGAAGCTATTTTTCAAAAGTTAAGTAAGAAGAGAGTGAATGAATGTGGAGTATATCTATGCCAGGAATCATGGAAAATAAAATAAAAGGATATTGCAGAATGAATTACCTATAGCTATGTGATTTCAGCCTCACGTCAGAGGAGGAAGGTGCAAAACGGCAGTTTATTTTTACATACAAAATATCAAATATAGAACTGCAATGTAAGAAAGCACAATTCAACAGAACACACTAGTTTATGATAGACACCAAAGAGACAACTCTTTAGACTGATAACTGAGTCTGTGAAAGTTGAATTAAAATGATGAAACCCATTCCTTACTTGATAATTTAAAATAAACTAACTCAACTGTCTTTATTATTCATTCCCATATAGCTTTTTGCTATAAATCTTAATGCTCTAGACTTGGCACAATTAATGTAAACATAATTTGAATTAATAATGGGTTTTTATTGTTGTTAACTCACAGGGACTTTTTAAGCTAAGGTCATAAAAAATTAGCCATTAACAAAAATCAGTCAAAAAAGAGACTAACTTTCAGAGAATTTCCAAAAACTATAGATATATATACCTGATATTATGAATGCTTGTGCTTAAAATCTAAACTATATCCTAGAGAATCTGTGTCCTGGAACCTATTATTTGAGGATATATGAGATTTATGAGGACTATAAGTGATTGAAGTTATGAAATCATGGCTGCATAAATAATTATGTCCTTTTGTTCATAGGTGAAGAAAATCTTAAATGTAGGTTCAAACAAACTTCATGTGTGAATATGAATAGGTATGTTTGAAAATGTACTCAGCACTTGTTTTTTTTTTTGTTTGTTTGCTTCCTCATGAGGTTGCTTACAGAAAAAAATGCATGGAATAAAAATTTAGAGTACTAATCAGAAATTTTAGTGGCAAATAGCATTTTTACTTGCAAATAGCTTAATTTACAGAATCTCTCTAAGTGGGTCGAAAACAAGACTTAGGGGCCACACAGATGAGGACAGCACCCAATGACAGGATAGAACGTCACAGATTGGAGGAAATACTACAGCTCCTCTCAGTCCAAAATCTACAAACAAGGGGCACTGGATGCCAATATCCTAACCTCTGCCTTGTCTGCTTTTGGAAGCTGTGTGTCACGAGCATGGATTTGTTACAAGGTTTTAATTTTTGTCATCAACCTCTGATTCAATTTGGTGCATGTGATTGACAGATACTAGGTGGCATATCTGTGTTCCAACAATACTGAATCATTGGGTTTCAAAAGTATAGGGGAAATTGTATAAATGGATCACAATTGTCATAAACCTATTATTTATGGGTTTAGACATTATTGTAAACAACCTATTATTAAAAACCTGAACAACCTTGCCAATTTCTCCACCCCAACAAAAAAAAACCCTTTGAAACCTTTAGAGAATACTTTTATGAAGCTTTAATTAAATAATAAAATAAATCCCTATCATTTGTGGAACATGATTATAATAAATTTTACTTGTTTTTAAAAATTCAACCTATTAATTTCTTCAAGAACTTCTATAAAGGCTATTTAATATATTTTAAACATATTCATATAAAACCAATAGACTATTAACATAAAGCAAATAGTACACATACATGTAAAGAGCAAGATTTTCATGGAATAACATAATTATAACAAAATCACCAAAAAAAATAAAGAAAGAATGAATGTATATTATTTGCATTGGGCAATTGATGTCTTCAGTCAGGGCTGGTTGACAAGATGTTTATATATATATGTATGTATTTATTTTATGTATCTCATGCTTGTCATTTTTTTCTATCTACATTTTGTCTTTTGGGCAATTGTCCTTGTGTTTTTTACGTAAGGTTATGAGTGATGTTAATGAGAGAATCTGTCAGAGACACAGAAAAATTCAACCTTGTCACTACTAGGGCACAGATTTTAAAGTTGTTTCATAGCAAAGGAAAGAAAAACCAGATAAAATGCTTTTGTATTTTCAATAAGGAAATTAGCTGTTTAAATGAATTTTACAATGTAATGTTTCCAAATGAGAAAACAAATCATTAGCTTTCATTGGGCAAAGAGTTCCCTTTTAATTCTTTACAATCTATATAGTTTTCTAAAATTGTTCCAATTAGTATAATAGGTATTTTCAGCTAGAATTCAAAGCAACACTAGAGAGAAAATTAAGAGGTCAGTGCCTGAATCTGTCTTTAAACAAACTACTTATGCTCTATACCTTAAATAAATTCCTGAAAATATCACTTTTTGATAGAAAACAGCTTTATTATTGTATTACACATACATAAACACACACTTCTTACATATTCAACAGTATTTCTATTGAAATGATATCAACAGAAAACTTTCATTTTTAGATTTCTCTAATCTTAGTCACTTGACCTCTAAATGTTCATTTTTTCCTAAAAATGACACCACAGTTCTACTTTATATCCAAAAAGCCTAGACTTTTCTTTTTAGACAAATGAATATAGTCGAAGTGAACAACCATAAAAAGTCTTATCACCTCTCTATATTTTAATTTAATGAAGTCTGCTTTTTAAGATAAAGCAAATGGTAACTATATCCACCATGAGAGACACATCTTCTTAATATATGCATAATGTTTCTCTTAGAAAAGTTGAAGATACCCCAATCAGTCTTATTTATCACCTAGTTATTAAAAATAGAGATTTTTATACTGATTTATCCTACCTTTCTGTTTTGCTTTGCAATGCCATTAACAATCAGACCAAGTCCAGAATGGAATGGGAAGAGTGTAGGGATAAATGGAAACAGGAATTGTAAACACAAGAATGAGCAGAGTTTCAAACTAGCTAACAACTTTGGCATGTGTACTGCAAAAGAGGCATAGAATTAGCCAACAGGTACTGGCAGGAACCAGTGTAGAACTCCTGGGATTTAATTTTGATGACGCTTAATTAGGAAGGACAGAATTTGAGACTGCTTACAAGAAGTCATAGATTTGAGATCACCTTCTCAAACATGGAATTTAACAGGATTGTTCACTGTTAGAATAGCTCTTAGATGCCTGGAGAAAATAATTGTCCACAACGAGTAAAGTGGAAATGCTTGGGTCACTCTGGCACATAGATCAAGAAGGGGTTAAGATGGCTTAGAAAACAGATCTTGCAAGGAGAAATATATTACGTGAGACAAGCTCACTCACCCAGAGGATTATATTCCGCAAGAATGTCCAGAGGACATACCCATTTACCAGAGTCATCAGAAACACATGGTGAAACATACACTGGCACCAGTAATTTCAGTGGTGGTTTTCTTCTGTAGACCATGGTTGATGACAGGTGGGTGGTCACAGAGCCCTATTCTATAGCAAGAGAAAAGATGAGACTCCAAAGTCCATCGACAGACTTTAAAGCAATAGAAGAGAGATAGACATTTTATCTACTGGGAGCGAATAGACCATAATTACTAGAGTGACCAGCATGTAAGAAAGATGAGTAAGGGTTCTGACTCACATGAGTTAAGATTATTAATAGAACATAGTGTCAATAAAAGCAAAAGAACAATATAGTTGGACAGAAAACGGATCTAAATGGAAATAGCTTTTCCTATTATCATTATACCATTTGTCTCATGTTTTCTACATGAGAATCCTAGCTTTCATTAGTAAGTGTGTTTTTCTCCATCAATTTTAGGCACCCCAAAACCTTTTCTGCCATTATTTGTTAACCCATCTGATGTTTTGTAATGATATATTAATGCTAGCTTTACTGGTGATATGACAGTGAACAAAACAATATTTCCACCCGCTTGGCACTTATATTCTCTGAAAGGGAAAGAGTAGTAGAGAAATTATCATTTAAAGTATCAGGTGGTAATTGCTGCTCTGGAAAAAATTAAGCTGGGTAAGTGAGAAAAAGTTTCCAGGAGTTTGTAGTGGGATATAGCTTTATTGCTTTCTCCTCTATTTCTTTCCAATTAAGTCACAGTTTCAGGATAAACCATTTTTACCTCAGTCTGAATAAGTTAATAAAGTAAGGGATAGAGATATTTAAGATTTACATTAATTACAAACTATGTCTCCATTTTTGTTTGGTAGAGGAAATATTTGAAGAAGTCACACAAGATAATTTTCTTCTCTGTGGACCAGCACTGTGTCTTCTGCCTATTAAATTGTCCCCCAACCTTGCACCAACACCTTGCACCCTTTTACATAATTTTTGACAATAATATGACAGAACTTACTCAAGCTTTTGTCTATTTCTTGTATCAAATATATTCTGAGCACCCACCTCAGAAACAATGGTTTCTCCAAAGATGTAGACAAACATGCAAATAAGTCAACCAGACATTCAAGTTGTATTCTCACGTTTTGATTTTCACGAAGTGTTTAAATGTTGCCAGGATAAAGTAACTGTCATCTCCAGTAAAAACTGATGCTACAGCCTTTTGCTCATATGGTAGCAAGATAGTGATGGTTACAACTGTGATAAGATAGTGATGGTTACAACTTTGATAAGAATTCTATATACTGTTAAATTCTGTCATAACACTAATAGCCTAATTTGGGCACAGACAATGTCACACTGATCTTCCAGAAGTTTCCGGTTCAGAAAAGGATAAATTGTCTCTAAATGATACAATCATCGGCCCTTTTCTCTCCCTCACTTCAACACCAAAAATCATGACATGTGTTTTTCCCTAGATATTGAACATTTCTGCCCCTACCAAATACCTCAGATTTCATTGGCATTTGCTGCTATTTTGAAAAAGGCATTTGGCAGAAACTTTGAAAATTACAGTGGAGTTATTTAGAAGACCTCATGTTCTATGACATTTTTTTGTCATTCTGCCTTTTCTCTGTATCTGTGTAGAAACACTAATGTGACAGCAAGCTACCTAACCTTATATGACCTAGTTTAATTAGCTTGCCTAGGCCTCATAGTATCATCTGCAAAATGAACCAAATAGAAAAGAAACAACAAAACTATGCTGATAATTTAAATTTCAGGACATTTAATTTTGACAGATGCATTTATAATTGTCATTTATTTCTTCTGCTTTAGTAAAACTGTCATTTATTTCTTTTTTTATATAGAAAAATAAAAATTTAATATTGAAAAGATGGTAATTACATACTGGAATTAGATTGGAAATTTTGCTAATTATATGAGGGAAAAATAACATGTTGGAAAGTATTATTCTTAAATTACTGGTAAGATTACCATGTAACAATGCTGAATAAGTTAAAGTTGCTTGAAAGTCATATTCAAAATTAGATCAAATGCACTCTGATGCAGCCATCTGCAATCAAATCTGTGCTACGTGATGAGAAAGTAAAGTAAAATAATGCTGGAGTTAAAAACTTCCCTTAAAATACTGGATGCTGGTAATTCTGACCAGGTTGCTTTTGTTCTAATTTATTAATGATATAATTCATAGTCATTTATTTATTCATATATTATGATAAGGTCACCAAAACAAAAGAGGCTAAATTTGAGGGCATAACATAAAAATATGTCTATGTTTAGGTATATTTGTATCTAAGGAAATCTGAATGAGGCAAGAACAAGACTGCTAGTGGGTACATAATAGAAATGGAGAAGTATGGCTTCCATGTTGTCGTTTCTGAGGGTTAGTTAGTTGGCCCTGTACTGAAAAGGTAGGGTTTCAGCTAATAGGATCTCTACCGCTTTCCTAGTGATAGAAGATGGGGCTACCTCTCTGATTATATCTGGATGCTTGATTCCTAAAAAACATACTAATTGAATCAATAACATGGACAAGAACAAATGAGAGAGATAACATTCTATCCAAAGAATTAGTACAAGAAGAACAATAAGCCAGAACATGCAACAGCATTTCTTCAATTTGTAAACCTTTTTTTCCCCTTCATCGTTTGCTTCTATCTCATGTAAATGAAATACACCTGAAATTTTCATGATAACTCTGTTCAGAGTTCAGCCAGAGATTATTGATTAGATTATCTTTGTTGTGTGAGATACAATTGATTTTATTTCCTGCATAGAGGTCTGGAAAATACCAGGTATGTATGGATCCTTTACACTAGTTTTGATTTGGTCTATTTTCTCTGAGAAATTAAAATCTTAGAAGAATTTTCTTCATGATAAGAAGGGAATAGGAAAGAGAATTGTGGGCTTCCCTATTTCTCTGAGTCAAAGTCATTGTAAGGCTTTTTAGCAAGAAGTCTTGATATCAAAAATTCAAAAGAACCCAAAATACAAGCAATGAAACAAAGGGCCAGCATGTGTTTAATTCTTAAGCCTTAGATCACAATAAATAACTTAATGATACACAAGAATGATATGGAAATATTCCCAGTGGTCCAGCAGGGCTCAATACCCATTCCTTTTTGCCTTCTCAAGTACATCACTCTAGCAATGCTTCTCTCTTCCTCCTGCATATTCAATTTGTCTTTTAAAACTTGTTTATTACCATCCAAAAACTCTCCCATTTTTAAAACTGCTCTTGATTTGACATTTGCTTCAAGTTTTTGCCCATTGCTTTAATCCTCTGTAGAGTAAAACACACTGAGAGTGTTATCTATAGTTTCTGTCTGTGATGCCTCTCCCATCTTCCTTTAACACTCTGTATTCAGACTTTCATCTCAGCTTGCCACTGTGTTATAACCAAAGTGTGAGAAAGGAGTCACCACACACTGAGAGTTGAATTTTTGAGTCCTTTAATAGTCAGCAGTCTAGAGTGGACTCATGTCTCCAAATGCTCTCAACCCTGAGCAAAACTAGCAACAAGCTTATAAAGGCAAAAGCCACAAGTGGGCAACATAGCAGGGGAGTGAGGGAACAAGGAACTAAAAACAAAAGGGAACGAAAATATAGGAACAAAATATGGGGATGTGGCATTTTTGTGACCAGATTGCGAGAAGAAGACACGCCAGCACGCTAAGTCCAAATTAATATTGAGTCCTTTATTAGTGTGTGATCAAGAGTAGGCTCTTGCCATGAAGTTCTTAATGCAGAATGTAATCAGCAAAAAGCTTATATAGGTAAAATCTGCAGGTTGGCTACATAGCAAAGGGGTGAGGGAACAAGGAACTAAAAACAAAAGTAACAAAATATAAGAACAACCTATAGGGACGTGGCACGAGGAATTTTGTAAGTAATAATTTCTTAATTTCTTGGCACAACATCTGATTTCAGTTAACAATGTATACAATTACACAAAACCTGAAGCTAGGGAGCATTGCAAATGGTCAGCCTGATCAGTCAGCATGAACAGCTCAGAGGATCAAAACTGTGGGCCTGTAGTCATGGGAATGTTACAATAATCACACTTATACAATGGGAGGTCATTTTTATGTTAGGCAGGCAGCTAAGATGGAGGATTTCAACAAAATGGAGTTACTTATGTCAAGCAAGTTATTGCAATTACTTTTTGTATTTCATTAGTTATTTCATTCCCCCCTTTTAGTTGTACATGAGTTAATTTGTTGACTCGTTGGCCATGGATTTGGAATTATAATAAGTTCTTACATGCATAAGTTTTACAGAATTGATTCACTGTTTGATGAAATTAACAAGGCAATTAAATATACAAGGTCCTTCAAGCAGCTCGAGGAGAAGGAGGATAAGTGGGCCAGCCACACTGGTGATAAGAGTTGTTAATCAGGGGTTCCAATTAAACAAAGATTGAAACCAAGATTTATTATTGTTTATTTCTTCTTGTCTCTTGTCAATATTTTCTCAGAACATTTGATAGATGTCCTTAAAAATTCCTGATCGGTTTGCATAGAAACAACATGCCTCCCAAGAGCAGCACAAAGTCCCCTTTGGGATAGGAAAAGCAAGTCTAAGACTCTATGATTTTGAAGAACAACTTCTGCTAGGGAGTCCACCTGGTCATGGAGTCGGTTTGTAACAGATTGCATGTAATTTAAGTCAGAATTAATGTCTTGGACAAAGTTTGATAGTGATAATTCTCCGCAGACCAAGGCTGCAGTGCTGAGTGCAGCCGTTCCAGCTACACTTAGCCCAATTAAGGCAGGGACTAGTAGAGGGGGCAACACACTTTTGGCAAGTTGCCAGAAGGCCAGGAGGATTGAATAATAAGGTTCCCTCAGGACCACTATAAACATATGCCTGGGGGAGTACATGAACAGTGACACATACAGTAGGCTTATTATTTAACATTTCAGTACTAATACAGCTTTTAAGACCTGCAGGAAAAGCAAACCAGGCATTAGCAGGAGCCACATGAGCCATAGATTCAGTTATAGTTACAGTGAGAGATGAGATGCAAACATTAGAAAAGGGGGAAGCTAGCAAATTAAAATTTGAAGTTATAAGACAAGAGGCATTTCCAGTTACATCTCTTATAGTGACATGAACTGTTTTTGGAGGACACGTAGTTTTTTCAGTGTTGCTGATAATAGAAGTATTTACTCCTAAACCTACAGAGTAAGGAGGTTTTGACTTTAAGCAGAGCCAACAATCTGAGGCTAACTGTGGCCAAGAAGCATTGAGCAAATAGTGCATATGAATTGGCATGGGAAAAAGACTTGGGGGCTGCTGGGTTGGAGGACTAGCCCCTAGACAAGCCTTTTTAAACAACTTAAAGGCTGTGATCCTGGATGAATTTCCAGAACTGGCTTTGGGGGTGGCTGAGGTGGACATCGGGTGGTAATTTGGCTAGCAGGAGGTGGAGGTGGATGAAAACCAAACATGGGGTCTTTCAGGTAAGCTAGTGGCCCTATTGGCTTAGGTTTATAGCCAAGTATTTGCCTTTGAATGGTAAATAGGGCCCCATAGTCAAACCTGTTAAATAGAGTCATATGCCCCAGGTTTTTCCTGCACTCCAAGTCCAATAATGGGGACTTTTGATTCATATAAATACCAGAGCCTTGGGGGGAGATGGGTCTGTAGCCCACCAAAGAGTAATTTTGGAGGTATCATTGGTTCCTCCACTGTAAGTAGCAGTGGTGACACATTTCCAGTCAGGACAGAAGAAATCTTCTGCTTGATTACAGGCTAGCTTGGTGGGTTTTCCAGGACATAGATAGAAGTTTACATCTCTGAGGTTTAATCTAAGGTTCTGTTTTTTTGGTAAATGCGGTGGCATCCTGGTTGGAAAAATGATGCTTCCCAGGGTACTTTTGTGTAACTGTCGCTGACTCCCGCTCCTATTGCAGCTAAGTAGTACAATTGGACCTTAAATATTATTATTATTATTATTATTAATTTTTTTTTTGAGTTGGAGTCTCACTCTGTCACCCAGACTGGAGTGCAGTGGCCACTCCCGGCCACCGCAGCCTCAACCTGCTGGGCTCCGGCAATCCTTCCGCCTCAGCCTTCCAAGGAGCTGGAACTACAGGCATGCGCTACCACACCCAGCTAGTTTTTTT